>OU964963.1:2869234-2932048 GCA_918808275.2 Dolichovespula sylvestris | reverse complement strand
TGATACATAGATTTATAACTCGTTTATCTAAGCTAAACTCAAAAACAAAAAATGGACACGTTATTGTATTAATAAACTATATCGATCGGAAAGTAAGAGATAATCGTTGGTGGAAATGACACGAAAAAATAGAAAAGAAAAAAAATGGAAAAAATAAAAATGACCGAAAAAAAAACTGAAAAAATAGAAAAAAAAGACTAAATTAAAAAAAGGCCATGGGTGTTTCAAAAAAAAAATCAAAATGCCAATAATAAATATTTTTTGGTATTTTGAGAATCGTGTGCAGAGAAACGTCTCAATAGAATTATGATATTGACGTGCACGTGGAATGGCTTTGGAAATATCTATTCTCATCAAATTCCTTTTCTATAAATCCGAAAGGCACATCAATCGGACAAGTGAATTCGAATGGAGTTGAGACTCACACTGTGGGCTATTACAATACTCTCGAATTCTATCAGTCCTTTCAAATCAAATAATCGATATCGTCTCGATTTCGTCGCATCTCGAGTCACGACCAAACTCATTCATAACTTTTTATATATCGACATGCAATCATTAAGTGATAGACCATCTATACTGCGTATGTACCTCGATATGCAATAATTCTTAATTTAATATTTCCTGGTAAAATGATCAATCAAATAAAATTTTTTTGGAACTGAGACCGTAGTAACTGGTTCTTTTCTATTCCATATTTTAACTCTACGATTTTATTGAATTTATAAAATTATAACTTTTCTATCGTATGCGATCTATTGGCAGAGAAAGCTGATAAAAGAAGAAAAAGAAGAAGAAAGAACAAAAACTATAAATAAAAGAAAATATCAGAGCAGGAATAATTCGTATTGATTGACAACTTGATATATTTCGTTATTTTTAAAATGAAAAAAAAAACGCACCCGAAGTCTATCTCTATCACATCGGATCCGTGATAGCATGGATGGCTCGAAGTGAACGTTATCTTTTTACAAAATTTACTGAATAGAAATTGTATAGTAAAAAGTGTACTCACCTATGATATTCTAAACGTAGAAAAATACGAATTTGCAAGTAGATACTCGAGATGAGAGAAAACGCAATAAATTACTTCGCGAACTGTTTTATCATTGTGCTCCATCGAACACAGAAGCAATCTTCTCCGTTCGCCTAACTTCCTTTTTTTTTCTCTCTTTACGAGATTAATTTAGGGGATCTTAACGTTTAATGGAAGCCGTGCAGAAGCATAATATCGGCTACGGAATATTTGCCATTACTGAAGAAACGAGCAGGGGATCGAAAAAGCGAGATAGTACATTTTCTGCAACCCTCCTTCGACTACCCTCTTTTAACCCTCGAAGAAGAACACGAAACATGATGCCATTGGTCCATTCCTAGTTTTATGTTTCCCTTACGAAATACTGCTTCTCCGGTAGAAGCCTTACCAACAAGAACTTCCTTTTTATTGGCTACCATGCCATTTCGTCTTCTCCTTCTGCGACTTAATAAGCTGTTTTATGATATACCATTCAGCCGCTATCTTCCTTTCGATGTCTTCTACGTCCATGTTATACGATACATAACATTAGAAAAAAATGTGCTTTTTTTATTTTTACTCTTGTTTATTTATCTAAAAGGAAATATACAAAATATTAGGTTGTAACTTACATAAATAAGTTCGATCGCAAATATAAACATATTATAATTCTAAATGAATATAAACGAACTTATTTATGTTGTGACCTTTCCAATACATATTTTTATTCGTATTTATCAATCACGTCGTTGAGAAGATTAATTAGAAAGAAGTTATCTTATGGTGCATATTATTGAATGAGAACTGTGTGAATGAAATTTATTTTCATTCGTTATTTATCAATCGTATCATTGAGAAAATTAATCGGAAAGAAGTTATCGGTGCGTGTTATTGAATGAGAACTATGAATGAAATTTATTTTCATTCGTTATTTATCAATCATACCATTGAGAAGATTAATCAGGAAAAAAGTTATCGGTACGTATTACTAATAAATTATGAATGAAAATTTGTCTGCTTTTTGTCATCTACTCAATCATTTTTCTATTTGATTATTTTCTTTTTTTTTTATTCTTTTCTTTTTCGAACAAGTAAATTTGTCCAACCCTCTGCATGTTAAAGAAAATAACGGAGAATAGTAAGATCGATATAGAATATTTACTCAAATAAATTCGAGCCTATTTGAATTAGTTCGTTGACCCTCTCTATTAAATAATTTTTCGTTGTGTTTAGAAGAAAATTATATAATGCATGTAAAGGTATAGCATAACTTGTATATAAAAAACATTAGAAACTTTTGATATGAAGCAACAATTGAATTTTTGTTGTGCGATAAAACGTAATACACCATAGAAAGTATTTTTATCTTACGTTAATTCTAATTTGCCGAGAAAGAATGTAAATAGATGCAAGTAAAGATAATTATGTAGACAAATTTTTATTATTAAGAAAACTGAATGATATTCTCTTCGATATTTCGATTTTGTTAATTGTCGAACATTACATAAGAGATGCGTGGAGAAATGCTATCGTCGATTTCTTCTATATTTTTTTTTAACGTTTTGTTTATTCTTTTAAAATTCACCATAAATTCAAACGTTCTTAATGGCCGGTCTCTATCATCAATTCGCAAAAAGTACCTATGCGACTGTGAATTCGTCAATAAATGAGAAGTTTATCGGTGATTTTGTGGTTTTAGTATGGCAATGACAAGTCAGCAGTATTTAAATGTTCCTTCTTCAAGATTGCGTACATACTATACTATAGAACATCGACACTTTGTCGAAGGGCTCCTTCGTGTTAACGTTTCACATTCAAGTCTTTTATATGCGTCCTTAAATCTAAAAAAAAAAAAAACATGACGTATGGTTTATGCTTATTTTAGCAACGATCTTTATAAATTATGGTCGTGTTACGACGGACGACGTGAAATCATGTCCAATCTTAGAAATTTAATATCCAATCTTATTAGATTTTTATCTACTTTGTTAAAATAATTCGAGAAAGAAAAAAGCGAAAAAGAAAAAAAAAATACACGAATCCGAAGGTCCAACGAAAAATTTACGAAGTAAGTATAATACAATCTTTTTATTTTATATTATTTTCAATTAATTCGAGGCCGTTAAATCAAAGTGAAGCACGAATTCTTACTTCACCATTAGCTGTTATTTTGGGAACAAAAAAAAAAAGAAAAAAACGATAGTACATTATTAAAGATCTTTATTATCATCGATATAATGTTGAATGAAAATTCATAAGAAAATTAATTTTTTACAGTGGATCTAAACAATATTTCTTATCACATTAGATCGAATATATATATATATATATAATATCTAATATAAATTCTAAGTTCTCTTCTCTATTTATTATTAATATAATATGAAACTCGAAATTATCTAAGAACAAATTTCAAAATCTCGAGAATAATAAAGGAAAAAAAAAAGAGAGAAAAAGTTATTCGTTACTCATCTTTTATCGCAAGAGCCATAGCCAAAGAATTTATGATACTTATGGCGCGAAGAGAATGTATGGGGCGAGGCATATCAACCCCGTTATTTGCGCCCCTTTCTCTCCATCGAATACTTTAACGAAACGAACATTGTCGAGCACTATAGGGTGTTGCTATGGATACGCGAAGCGACCATGTTGTTCGTGCGCATAGGGGATGTGACTTGGAGAGTGGATCGAATAAATTCAGGGAAGTTTACGCGGAGAAAAGGGATGCTCCAAAATGGCGTTACTCTTTCCAATATTCCTCTAAGAAGTGGATTTTTAATATAAAATAAAATTAAAGAAAGAAGGAAAAAAAAGAAAACCTTTACAATTTAGACCGTAATATTATTTAAAAGTATCATATTTTGTTTTCTTTCTCGTGTACAACCGCACGACTGTGGAGTATTAAAAATTGAGCAACAATCGTGATCTTTATTTTCGAATAAAAAATTATTTCTTTCGTTCATTAAGTTTTAATTAACAGTGAGATTGTGCAAAGTGATTGTGCATTGTAATAAAATAATAATAATAATAATAATAATAATAATAATAATAATAATAATAAAAATAATATAAATATATAAAATAACGTATCTTTCCTCGTACGTTTATAAATCTCCAAGTTTTTCGAATATAAAATCACAATTACGTTACACACGATTTTAAAACACATGTTTATTATATTTTTTCTCCCCGAAAATATAATATTTCTAACGAAATGTCGACAGAACTTAGAAGACTCGCGTCGGATAACACGTCTTGCGCTGAACTGTTCGTTTCACCATCCGAAATCGGTACACGTGGAAGAGTTTTTCTCAAAGAAGTTAAAAAAGTAATAAAACTGGATCGGTTTTGACCAACTGCCTGAGCTCTTCGAACATAGGCAGACACACGTTTTTATTTAGAAGCTATCATTCAGGTAACATTTCACAAAACGTTTTTCGCGAAACGTTTACGTCTGACGGATTTATACTTTTATTGCAGTTGTATTTTACGTGCATTCAATGTTCCTACGTTTCGATCTATTCTAACGTGACGACTACGTATCGTCCGAACGTCGAACGAGAATTTCGTTTTTCTAGGCTTCGCGATCAATGTAAAAGAAAGAAAGAAAAAAGAAAACCACTCGTACGTTCATTATAATTTTTTAAAATATCAGACTTAGTTTAAATTTTTTATTTTACATATGTATATTTTCGTAAGTAATATTTATCGTATCGTACATTACAATTTATATATATATATATATATATATATATATATATATATATATATACTATGTTCTTGTAGTAAAAAAGCAATTTTATATTATTTCATTTATTTCCTTATCTAATAATTATTTCACTTTTATCTTTATTCCTCGTACCATAGTCTTCGCACAAAACATTATAATCGCTTGTGTTATTATTAATTATTGAAGATTAATCTAAAAGAATATAAAAGAAAGAAAGAAAAGAAATATAAATATTTATAGTCACTTTTTCATTCCTTCAACGTCGTTCTCACAAGTTGATCATTTTGTTCAGTAAAGAAAAGATTAGTAAATAAAAGTTCATAAAAAGGTTAAAAAATAGAGATAGCTAGATAAAAATATAAATAGAATTCTTACCTGTTTCCATAAACATTTCGGTGGATGTTATTACATTCATATCTTGTTGATCATTCGAAGAACCAAAAATATATTGTAACCAGTTAGAAAAATATTGGTTTCCATTAGCTGCAGCTTCTTTAATATAATTCCACAAGTATCTAGGATCGATCCCGTTCGTGTTATTAACTGTACGATTAAAGTTAGAATTTCAATGTAATAAATAATCTATATTAATAAGTTAAAGAGAGAGAGAGAGAAAGAGAGAGAGAGAGAGAGTATTATTTTATTATTTTTTTTTCTTTTTTAGCAATATTTCACATAATTTTCATAGTTTGGAAAAAGCGAAAAAGTTGGAAATTACACTAAACTACTCACTTGTCAAAGCAAACAGCGTCGCTAACAGTAAAATTGAAACTGCGTTAGACGAATTCATGTTTGCATCGTTTCTAGTAAATTTACCTGCATGATCGTTCTTTATATGCAGGAATTATCAAAAAAAAAAAAAAGAAAAACTGCGTAATGTACGTATGTTGGTATCTGAAATAGCTTTGCGATGTACTCATAAGTACTAATCGTTCTTGTTAAGTAAAATGAAGTCATTATCATCTGTTCTTATCGCACCGTCCTATTTAGATTAAAAGAATTACCGACTCTTGTGAAATATGAATAATGATTGAAAATGTTGCAAAGTGAATTGATAAAATCTATAGAGTTATTCTTTTATTTTATTTATTGAATGAAATCCTGTGTATTACTCGATTCGGCTTTGCTACCATTTTCCCTTTTTTGTTTTCTTTTTTTTTTGAGAGTCTATAAAAGTCTAAACATTTGAGCAATCGGTACAAGTTTGTTCTTTAAATATTTATTTTACATTTTTATTATTATCTTGTATGGGTGTACATATATGAAATGTAATATGTTTGTTACATATACAAATATAAATATATGGTTATTATTTTTTTTATTCGAAATAGAAACAAAGTTCTGCAAGGTGGCTGTGCCTAAAAACCACAAAAAAATGTAACTTGCAGGATATTCAACCAAGCTCGATATTTTCAGTTCATAAAACTTTACGACAAGAGTAATAACCTGCAGTATAGTACTCGGCAAAGTCTGCAGCTTTTTATGAGTTTCTACAACGTATACTAGTGAGATACAAAATATCATGCGATCACTTTATTTCTCAAGCTCTCCGGTGATGTAAATAACATAATTAAAAATAAAAATATAAAATTTTATAAACAAATTCTAATCATTTGTGTGAACGATAGGATGAGAAAAATTGTAAACGATTTCTTTTCCATATTTCTGAAAAAATTATAAACTGAATGACAAATAAATATTTTGTGTATTGATTTTTTAACAAAAAAAAAAAGATTAATCAATATATTAAAATCTTATAAACAAATTGTGCAATAATAATTAATCGTCCGTAATACCGACAGATATTTGTTGACTGTAGGTTTAGTAGAATTCTATTTATTCGATCATGGCTGGAGGTAAAATTATTTTTATAAGAATTCATCGATTAATTCTACACGAATAATTAATAATTAT
Source organism: Dolichovespula sylvestris (assembly GCA_918808275.2). Taxonomy (NCBI): domain Eukaryota; kingdom Metazoa; phylum Arthropoda; class Insecta; order Hymenoptera; family Vespidae; genus Dolichovespula; species Dolichovespula sylvestris. The sequence continues at coordinate 2,925,389 of OU964963.1, read as the reverse complement.
ATTCGTTCTCTCTCTTATTCTCTCGTCAAAATTAATTATATTTAATTAATTGCATGCGTAACCAAAATATTTGCAATTGAATGTATCGCTGGTAAAGAAGTTAACTGTTTCTCCAAGAAAAATAATCAAAGTAGATTTCTTCTTTATCGATTATGTCTTTTTATAGAAGAAAAGTAGTTCTAATCTGTAACACTCGGAAGATAGATAACAGCAGCACTGTATCCGAATCGATTCTTGCCTTATGTAGACGCAAATGCAGCTGGATTCTTCTTATATTTAATAAATGCAAGAAACACTCGATACGATCCAACATGGTAAGCATATTAGAATTTTACACATATACAGGGATTTTAAATGACCTTTCTATTAAGAAAATTGTGTTGAAAGAATCGTAACTTATATTACGAAATTTCTCTTGTAATTTTAAATTCAATTTCAATGGATGCTGTTTAATGCTATCAATATAAATATACATTCGCAATGTTTATAATGAAAATCGCTATTGAAAAATTTCGACTTTTTCTCGTTTCAAAAATCGTTGTTCACGGACGAATAAAAAAAAAGATATGATACATCTGTAAAAATTTGTTTTTTTTTCCAATACTTCTCGAGGAAATCAATTAAAGTCAACCTTCATTTGCTTTTCGCTTCTTGAGAGGTTTCTCAAATCGTGTTCTTCTACGAAAGGGAGATAAAATTTAAAAGAGAGAGAGAGAGAGAGAGAGAGAGAGAGAGAGAGAGAGAGAGAGAGAGAGAGAAAGTGAAAGAAATAAAATAGAAAAAAAGGGAAAAAGAAATCTGAAAGCAAGAAAAAGTATTTTGTAGAATCTTGAAGGTTTTTCTGAAGTCACGAAGAAGTCAAGAAAGTCGGTGGTTTGTTCTTTGAAAGGTATACCGCGCATGTTTGCTCATGCTTCCTGCTAATGAATCGAACAAACGGTCGGACGAGTTCGTTGCGACGGCCGTCGGACATCGTGGCTAAATAAGACCTCTACATCTTTCCTTTCGTTCGAAGACGCGATTGAAGATTAGTTCTTCGTAGGCAGGACGTGAAACTGCACTACGACCGCCACGTGCTCTTATATTTTACCGTGATATTTTTTAATTGTCTATGCAAATCGTCGGCCATTTCATTTTCTTTTCTTCCTTATCTTCTTCTTCTTTTGCTTTCGCTTTCATTATGAAATTCTCATATAGCCTTGGAAATTTTTGCTGTTATTGTTGTTGCTATTGAACATTCGTCGAAATTATTAGATATCTGTTTTATTGATAGCTGATTAATGTTACCACAGAAATATACAATTTGCAATATGCGATATACAAAATGTGATTTTTTTGCGTCCTTCGTGATTTTCCTTCAATGGAATACGATGCATACAATGGGCGTGCATATTTTAGTGTCAAGATCTTTATTACGTTCCTCCTGTTTTAATCAACCTCCACGTTGTCCATTCGCATAGCATTGTTCGTCCAAGCTGGAAAAATTAATTTCAATAGGTATCAATATCTTGTTCACGATTTGATTATTCAAGGCATCGTTGTACTCGTTTCCATAGTTGCCATGTCCGATGGAACAAAATTCAAATCTTTTAAATTTCTATATATGTACCGTTATTTTTCTTTTTTTTTTTGTACAAGATAATAATAATTATACATTTAACATAAACAATATATATATATATATATATATATTATATTATATATAAATGATGATCTCTTAATTATAAAATACATATATATAACATATGAGCAGTATAATTATGTATATAATATCCTGAACATATTATTAATATAATTTTATGCAAAAGAAGAGGAAAAGAACAATAATAAAAAAAAATAAAGAGAGAATGAACAAGCCTTGAACAAGTAGGTTTAACATATTTTTGTTTAAGTATCATCAAATAGAAATAAATCTAATTGTACGGGTAGTATGTTCGTTCTATGAAAAAAAAAAAAAGAAAAATACACACAAAAAAAAAACAGAATGAAAAATTAAATGGATCAAAATCTTTTGACTTTTGCTCGGAGAATGGAATTCCTCGCGCGTGCGTTTGTGTACACGACTATTAAGTGCTTACATTTATGCCTGTCATAATTGGCTTTGTTAAATGAAGAGAGTGTCCGAGGAATTAGCTTGTGGGTAATAGCACGGCTATTTATTAACACGCGAAACGAGGTGCCACAAGCAAGACGAGAACGAATGCCATGGTGCTTCATGTTTTCTGTTCGAAGGACTGTTACTTTTCTTTTGGATATGGCGAGACTTTTTCCAATAAACATGTTGTGACACTTATTCGACGGTAAGTAACAATGAAAATATTTCTTAGATTATTTGCGTTTTACGAAAAGATTAAAAGAAAAGATAAAATAGAGAGAGAGAGAGAGAGAGAGAGAGAGAGAGAGAGAAGAAAAAGAAATATAAAAATCTAACGATGAAAATAAATCGTAAAAATTTAATTTTTACCATCGATATTTGCTTCACGGAGATTATTAATTTACTTGTGATAACGTGATTAATTGGATTGATTTGACTTAGAGAATGAAGAGAGAGAGAGAGAGAGAGAGAGAGAGAGAGAGAGAGAGAGAAACCGGAAGTTTCTGCATTCGAGCAATCGTCGTTTATAGAAAGATACAAGTGTTATCATTACCCTTATGATCCTAAAAAAATTCATAGACATCGGTGTTCGAAAATTCGAAGAAAGATACGAAAGGTTCATATTCTCCCTTACTTGTGGATTTTTTTTCCTCCTATCCCTAGTTTCTCTTCTTGAGCTTTTACGTTTTTCACTCTCGATTCGTCTCTTCCTCTTTCAAAGAAAAAGAAGAGAAAGAGAGAGAGAGAGAGAAAATAGAAAACTGACCCGTTACCCTATATTCCCCCCTCGTGACGTTTTCTCCACAGATTTCACCAAAAGGGTTTTATGGTCTGTATATTTCGGAGGACTTCTTAGAAAACGTCGTCCTTTTTCTTTCCGCCCCCTTCTTACGAAAGAAGAAATATTTTTCCAGACCGTCAATGATTTTTCTATGTCATATATACATATACACATATATAGATATACATATGTATGTACATATGTGTGTGTGTGTGTGTGTGTGTGTGTGTGTGTGTGAAGTTGCATTAGCTACTTAAACTTATGACAATTTCTTATCTCAAGCGTCCTCATTAAGTCTTTCCTCGTCTCGAAGAGTTAATAAAATAGATATATACATACTTACATAAGTCTCGTCTACACATGGAGAACCTGCAATTGACATTTTGTGTTTGTTCGAACCATGCCAATGCAATCTTCTCATTCATTTCTAACACAAGCATTCGTCGTACAACTATAATTTTTATCTGTCATTTTGAAGAAATACAAAAAAGGAAAAGGAAAAAATACGCGCACATATATATATATATATATATATATATATATATATATATATATATATACCTAATCCATTCGGCACGCAGGAGGAGATGTCGAGGTTGAGCTGGCACCGAGACTGGTCGGACCTTTTGTAGAGCCGAAATATAAAGCTAATCTCTCCGCGGTATTCCATTCCCGCGAGCATGGAATGCAGGACTAAAATGGTGAACCACCGACCACCCGACGAAGTATTTCATCGCAAAGGAGGAGGAAGAAGAAGAAGAAGAAGAAGAAAAAGAAGAGGAATAAGCAGAAGAAAGAGGAGGTGGGAAAGGAAGATGAAGATTGGTAGTGAAAAAGAGAGAGAGAGAGAGAGAGAGAGAGAGAGAGATAGGACGAAGGTAGATTTACTATCAGAGGGATTTCATTCCTCCGGGGGTTTAGGCTTTCCAAGCAATCCCATTACCAGAGCCAAATGTGATTTAGGATCTTGGCCTTATAGCGTACACTGGCTTAACCATGCGGGGACTCCTTCGCATCTTGGGCACCATGGGCGTTTCATATCTCTCCTTGGGAGAGCCCTTCGAGTAGTCCTTCAACACTACCATGGCCGTTCAACTTAAGATCCTATCTCGATGGCGGAAAGAAAGAACTGATCGAATGCAAATGTCCGATGCTGCCGACCGAAAGATGGCCGTGTAGATCTAAACTCTACTAACCGCCAATCATCTTTCTTCTCTCCCTCATTTATCTTGATTCTTCGTGCTTCCACTAGAAAGTAGTTCGTTTTTCCTGTTTTCTTATGAATTATTTATTCTTTTTCTTTTCTTTCTTTCTCTTTCATTCTCTCTCACGCATAACGGAATTTTTTAATAGTTAGCAGATATTTTTTATATCATATCCAACGGTATGATTAAGTATCGTATAGAGGGGTTTCTTTCTCTTCTTTTTTTCCTTTTTTTTTTTGTTCTCCTTTCCTTTCGTTTCTATAACGTATGATAGACATTTATATTAATGTTAAAAAAGAAGAAAACTAGAAAAAGACAATTATTCGTTTATCGTTTTAATCGAAGAAAGAGCGAAGGTAATATTGATTTTTCTGTTCCCCAACCTCTCCTCCACCCCACCCCATCCCCATTTTCGCAAGTGATCATCATTATGGTGTACCTAAGTTATGAAAGAAAATAAATAGGAGGAAAAGAAAAGTGTATGGCATACCATCATTGAAACATTTCTTCTTGATCTTTATGACGACGACTTAGAAAGGATACATGAAGGGTAGGAGTCGAAGAAATGTTTTCCGAACAATATTGATTGAAGAGAGTACAGGAACATGGTCGACCACTCGAAACGTTCCAATTGTCTTCTAGACTCTATACTTATCCTGTTTGTGGCCTTGAACAGACGTCACCCGTGATTACGAGAGTCGTTCGAGGTACGTACGTGTTAGCGCGTTCCTTCGTGTATTCCTCCGTGGTACCCACTATTATGTAGACGATAATGGTCTACGCATAAATATTCACGCTGGCTATGCCCATAAATGCTACCGTCGCTGCGTGCAACTCCGCGCACTCTCATGATATCTTACAATACTCACGCACGCACACACACACACACACACACACACACACACACACACAAATGTAAAAAGGTTTCTATCTTGACATAAAACAAATTATCACCGGATCCTCCGTATTTTAACAGCGAACGAGATCATCAATCACGATGATCGAAACGAGAAACGAATTTTCCATCGGCCGTCTTACTCGCTTAATTTATTGATGTTAATCAATATCTGATTTCACTTCCTCGCATTTTCTTTTTTTTTTTTTTTTTAAGAAAAGCCTAACTTAAAAGAAAAAGTAAAAAAAAAAGAAAGAAAGAAAGAAAGAAAGAAAGAAAAAATTCAGCTAGGACATGTAGGATGTTCGGATAATACGATTTCGATATTTTTAAATTAATTATTGGAATATGATCATATTTTGTATTGATTTTAAATATCATGCATCAAAGATATTTTTCATGGACGTCCCTACATATATGTATATCATATGTACCTGAGTAAGGACATTATATTTATTTATTATTAAACGTCAATTATTATTATACGGAATAATAATTAGAAATACCTATGCAATTAACACTATACCACTTATTATTATACAATAATATAATATGTACTAATCCGTATAGACAGGCGTTCAATTTCGCGTGTAATAAAATTAATGAACGAACAGATACAAAATTTATCGAGTATGTGATTCGTTGCAATTTCGTAGAAAAAAAAAATAATGATAATAAAAAAGGAATAATAATAAAAAATATAAACAAGAAAAAAAAGATGTTTCGTTGACAACAAATAGAAAGGTTGGGTTGCACGGATTGTTGGATTTGAGACCATGATAGGGAGTTCCGAGAGAGATTCGCCATCTTTCCACTTCCATTTTATCTCCCCGATTTGCCTTCGCCGATCGAGGAGTATCCCTGGAATGCTCGTCGGAGCGGTTCTCTCAAGGAGAGAAGCATCGTCGTTGGTTCGCCAACCAAAGGAAGAAAGAGAACGAGCGCTCGGGCTCCACTTACACAATTATCTGCACGCGGGATCTCCTTGGCAGCCAGTCGCTCATCGTTTTACTGCTCCCTGGTCTCTCTCTCTCTCTCTCTCTCTCTCTCTCTCTCTCTCTATCTCTCCCTACCTCTTTCGAGTCTTTTTTATTTCTTCTTTTTTTCTTTTGGATTCATTTCCAAGCCGTTTCAGTTTGATTTTTTTTCGTCTTCTTTTCCTTCTTTAGGCTCTGCATCCGTTCGTTCTTCCCCGTTCGTTACTCCTTTCTTTCTTTTTTTCCTTCTTCTGCTTCTTCTTCTTCTTCTTCCTCTTCTTCTTCTTCTTCTCCTTCTTCGTCTTCGTCTTCTTCTTCTTCTTCCAAAGTGCTGAGTGAGGTAGCCCGTCACCTTGAAAGCAGCCTTAAAATTGCCTACCTAATCCTTATAAGGCGAAAGGATACATGAGAGAGAGAGAGAGAGAGAGAGAGAGAGAGAGAGAGAAAGATGATCTTAAAACGCTGCCAGGTTTCTACGGTACGCTGGATTTACGTTGCTCTCAGCTTCTCCGAAGTACCCTCGTAATACTTGATATTGCCGTCTCGATAGTCCCGCATACGCAAAATCTCTGACGTCTATTTCGGCTGGGATGTGATCAAGTGGGATAACGGTGGTCCTACAAAAATGTATCCCTCGAACGTTTCTTTTTCCTTTTTTTTTTTTTTTTTTCATTGGATAAATCTAACGTACTTTATATAAGTCGTATTCGCTAAAAGAAAATATTAATTATCAATATACTTACAATTATCTCGTACGATGAGTTGTAATTGTTTAACGTCGTATTTAATGTCATTCATTGAATGAAAAAGTATGATAAAACGGATTGTGTACGATGTTTCGAACGAATCAATGATCAACGATAGTCACGATTGCCATATCAGATGTAATATTAAAAGAGATTATCAAAAATGAATGTAATTGAGATATGAAGAAGATAAGATGATAGAAACGTGTAATAAGTACATGGCATAGCACGGATACATATCGGCAGAGCTTCGAGTGTCGCATTTAAAAGGATTTACGACGTCAACAAAAATAATCGTTTAACGCGAAGAGTAGAAAGAGAGGTGCCGCGCTTGTTGGATCACCAAGCCGAATGGTCACGGAGACCATGTCTATTGCCCATCAAAGTGACCGGTCGAATGAACGCAACGTCGTCGTGAGGCCGACGACTTCTCATGATTCGAATAATACTTGATCTGTATACTTATGAACCCTCCTCCCCGTTTGGCTTTATCCTTATTTGACATATTTATTTACAGCGGAAATCTTAATTAACACGCTTTATATTAGTTCGTAATTGAACTCGTTATTTCCTATACACGTGCGTACTCTTAAAAATTCTACTTTTGTTCGAAATTCGTAAGCGTCTCTTTCCTTTTCTCTTTTTTCTCTCGAAAATTAATTGTTAAAAGACAACGAGTAATATTCTCTAAAGGATATTGCATCATAGCATCGTACTACGAGAAATTATATATTTCTATTCTTCATAAATTTAAATTAATAATTAAATTATGAATCGATTATTCTAACATTAACGTATAAATTGTGTACATAATTTTATGATATAAATAAAACAAGAAAAAAAAAACAAAAAAAAAGAACGTAAAAGGAATAACGAATAAATGTAATATTCATTCGAACGATAAGGTGTATAAATTCTATCGTTTATTTTACTTGTCTTGTATAGAATACCATGAGGAATCTAAATATACCGAAATCTGCCGACATAAAACTGTCTTCACGTCGGGTACGATAGATGTGAATTTCCTTGGAATGCGAACGAGCTGTTACTACGGTCATTTCTAACTTTTGTCACCCTCTGTTAGAGATCGATAATGAAGGGGTATGATGCGAAGGGTCGGTAAATGAGGGTGAGGTGACATTTTAATGGAACAAATAATAGTTACTGACTTTCTCCCCGTGTTTTTTATATTCGTTTTAATTAACGTGAAATGATCTAAGAATACAAAATATTTTTTCTCCTCTTTTCATCCTCATTTATATCCAAAACTATATACAATTAATATAGATAGGTGTGTACATATGTATATATATATATATATACATATATATATATAGATGGATATTGTATACTTGTAGATATTGTTTATGACTTCTATATACTTCAATAATTTCGTGTTTCACAAGAGGAAGTCGCTTGCATTATCTTCCGCGCTAGCTTTGGATAACGAAAGCGTTTTCTCGTGATAACCGAATGTCAAGGCAGTCCTTTATCGCACATGAAAGTTTTATGGTTTCGCATTATCTTCGTCTCCTTGAAAACTAAACTTATCTCTTCGCGAAACGTACAGAGCATTATTCTTTAGCTTTTTTTTTCCTTTTTCTTTCTTCTTGTTTCCCTTTCAGCGAATTCGATCCAACGGACAAAAATCACAAAGAATATATATGGATCGTTCACACGTGTTTACGGGATAAAAACGATGGACCGACGAAGGGTCTAAATCGAAATCTAGTAAGTGAAACGGTACATCGATCATAGCGTTGAGAACCGATCGACTTTAACGCACAACGGTAATATAATTCGATGTAACCTTGTAAAGATTCGACGAAAAAAGAAAAAAAAAGAAATAATTTACGAACGACCGAGCACGTAAAGCAAACCTTAAGATATATATATATATATATATATATATATATATATATATATATATATATATGGGGAGGAAAAGAAGGAAGTTAAGAGTCACCAAGTATTAGCTTCATATGTTTCTTTCGGTATAGGAAGCGTTTCTAATAAGGAGAATCCCACGAGACCACTTGTGTCATATAGAGAACCCGCTTTTTCCTCGAGCTCGATGGTATCCTATTTCCCCCTACTTATTCCATCTCGTAACCGCCCCTACCAGAGGAAATCTTACACCCTTCGGTTGTACCAACGTCGAATATAACCATGTGCCTTCTCAAAATGGCGGTCTTCCTATCCCCATACTCCCTTCTTAATAATTGAATCTAACGATACATAAAGATATTCGTATCGCGAGAAAAATTCATCCGCAAGGATAATAATTTTTTATCACAATTTGTAACGTTTAAAGAATATATATATATATATATATATATATATATATATATATATATTTTATTATTTAAAGAATATATATATATTTTTTCTTTTTTCAATTTCTATGTACGAACGAAAAGGTCCATAGAAGTAAATTATGTTTCCGTTAAATTCAAAGGAAAATGGCAGTGTGAATCACGCGTACGATGGGTAAAGGGCATTATCGTGTGTCGAAAGTCAGATATCACGGGATAAGTCCATGCTTCTCGCTGCTAATTGGATTCGGTCACCCCATCTCGTGCACACAGCAACGTGAAAGCAGGAAGAAAGAGGGAGTAATCGGGGGCGGGTAGGAGTATGGAAAGGGGCGCAGGGAGGAGGGAAGAATATACTTGAAGTTATATCTATAAAAGCATGCGTCAAGCATAATAAAGCAGAATCGTTGATGGTATCGCTAATAAAATCATTTCGTTAGCTCTCGCTGAACTAGACCCATGGAAACATGTCATTAGATTTATTTTACGACTAGCTCTTACGACTTTCTTGTTTGTTATGCTTTAACGTGGAAGTACAGGAAGTATACGCGAACATTAATCTTGCATCAGAGACGTTCTCTCTTCGGATATTACTTCGTTGCTGGCTCCAAACTCTGGAAAAAGTATATATAGATGGATGGTACATGAATACATGTATATGTACATATGTATATATCGCAAATTAATATCTATCAGAACGTCCAACCTATTTCAATTAATACTTTACCATATATAACATTCGAATAATTGTCTTAGAATTCGTAAAAAAATTTCAATCTCTTTATCCCCCCCCCTGCCTGCCGATGACTGAATGAAATAAAATTAAAAAATATATTTTTCTATCGCTTAGAATAACAAGACAATTCTTTGAGGATAATTAAACGAAAGGTTTTAACGATAACCAACTAGGATATCGAACGCATCTGTCTATGTATCATTTATCCGTAAACGTAGGAAAAGGAAGGAAGAAGTCGAAGAGGGACACAAAGGAATCGAAGAGATATGTAAATGTATGTATGTAGGTACGAAGAAACGAAGTTGCAATTCATGAGCGTTCACCGTTGGTGGTTAAACGACGTTATTATAAACGTTGTGATTCGTTCGAACGTAGTCATGGCTCATGGCTCTTGGAAAGGTAGACATATACATACCTACTACCTACCTCTACACGCGAAGGACTCGTCTGCTCGTATACTTGGCAATGATTTCACGTTTACGCCTCGACTTCTCTCTCTCTCTCTCTCTCTCTCTCTTTCTCTCTCTTTCTCTCTCTCTCTATTTTTCTCTCTGTATCGGTGTAACATTTTGAAAATGTGGTAAGGTAGGAGGAACCAAAGAAAGAAAAAAGGGAAGAAACGTACGAGGTGCTAGACGGAAAGAAAAAGAATTCATCCGGTGAGGGAAATGGGAGAGAGAAGGAGAGATAGAGATAGAGAGAAAGAGAGAGAGAGAGAGAGAGAAGGAGAGAGAGAGAGAGAGAGAGAGAGAGAGAGAAGAGATGAGAGAAAAAGAAGAATAAGAAGAAGAAGCAAAAGGAGAAGAGAAATGAAGGATGGAGGTAGGGATGAGCAGGACTTTATTTTATTTTAATGGCGCAGTAAGTACAACGGCGCACACGGTGAAGTTACTGAAGCCTGCCTGCCTCGTCGTTTGGTCTTCCGTCAGACACGACTACGCGGGATTTCGTCTCATGCCTTATTCATGAGAGACGTTTGTCTCTCCTTCCTTTTTTAACTCTCTCTCTCTCTCTCTCTCTCTCCCTCTCTCTCTCTCTCTCTCTCTCTCTCTTTCTTTCCTTCTCTCTATCTCTATATATCTTTTTCTCCCTCTAAATCTTCCTTTTATTCGCGATTGAGTTTCGTTGGTAGAGATAGCCAGATGAACGACGAGATGCGTGAAATATTGCTGATACCATGGAAAACTTTCTCTATTAGCTCTCTCTTTCTTTTTGTTTCAATCTTATTGTTTCTTTTTTCTTCATTTTTTTTTTTTTTTTTTATCAAAAACATGTCCCGTTCTATCCCTGTACAATGAAAATGCTAGTGGTATGGAATAAATTGTACTTAACTCTGGGTCAAGATCGTTTGTCGAGCGTGACCGATTTCTTAGAAAGGAAATAAATTTTGCTCGTCGCGTGATAAGCTTCGATAGAGAGAGAGAGAAAGAGAGAGAGAGAGAGAGAGAGAGAGAGAGAAGGGAGAGAAAAGGATACGTGCTAAAAGAAATTTAACACCGGCCGTTAACTATCCTTTTTTCGTAGGATCGTTCGCACGAGAAAGGGCCAGCAAAAGATTTCCGCCATCTTTCTCTTGGCCAGTAAAAGGCACGCGAAGAGTGAATATATACGTATACAACTATATATATATATATGTATGTATGTATGTATGTATGCCTGTGTGTGTGTGTGTGTGTGTGTGTGTGTGTGTGTGTGTGTGTGTGTGTGTGTGTGTGTGTGTGTGTGTGTGTGTGTGTGTGTGTGTATCTATACGAGATTTTCAATTAATGTTGCTTTATGGGACAGACTCGGCCGAGTCGAGAGGAGAATTAAATCGCGCGTTCTTCTTGTATGTGCAACGGGATGTGGATAAGGATGAGAGGGAAGGTTGGGAGGAGGAAGGGGGGAGGGATAGGGAGATACTAACACTTCGTGAAGATAACTAAGACGGTCATGAATTAAGTTTGCCTGACATATATCCATTCGAGGGGGAGTGGACCGGATTCATCCGGGCTTGAATCTTTACGAAGAAGAATGAAAATCCTTTTACAAGCTACAGAAACTTCGTTTATCTCTGTGTGTGTGTGTGTGTGTGTGTGTATGATATTTACTTATGTGTTAGAAGAATTACGATATATGTATTATGCGAAGACGCGAACATTGAGATACGTCTAGTGTAACGCGACAAACAGTGTATGCTAAAGTGCTCGTTTTCGCGCGTAACTGGCCGTCGCTGCGTTTATTCGACGATCGTGCGAATAAAGTACATACACTATACATTTTCTCTGCGTAAACAAAGAAAACCGCATAGTTATCCTGTTCGTAGCGGGTATACGAAAGAAAAAAAAATTACACGAGAATATATAAGTACACATTGTATAGATATATTGCATATATCGGGAGGTACGCGTACTTAAGTATATTGTAAGTACCTACCTATATCTATTTACATAGATTCATACGTACGTGTATTTAAGTACTTATACGTACCATACATAGTCCATAGTCATAGCTATAATATTTCCACCTCGAAACGCGTTTAAGCTCTCGTAAAGGTTGCTCACGTACCTTTACCAACGCTAAGGATGACATTGATATACGGTGATGAATTGCCATATAAATTATACTCCTCTTATATACATATTTTCATATATTTCTTTCGGTATATTATTAGATATGTTACATTTCTTAGAAATTATTCTTCTCTTTTATAAAGAGAAACGTTCGTGTTCAAATTAACGAAATATATGATTTTCTCGCGTGATTACATGTAAACGAAATGAATATCGAATAAAATCGTTCGTTAGTTCGATACGATAAATTATATCTTCATTCGTCCTTTCCTGTTACTCTTATTTCATTTGCAGATATATATTCATTAACGGACAGAAAAACTGAGAGATCCGATAAGCGAGGAAAGATGATCTAAACGATTCTATAATATATACAAAATTACGATCGGCCTCTACATTTATCGTTTCTCGTTCGCTTGTTCGCTCATTCGTATTAATTCGAGAGATTAAAATAGATCGTTAGATTCTCTCTCTCTCTCTCTCTCTCTCTCACGTTGAACGTCTCTCTCGTTCACATTGACACTGACAACGGACTCGAAAAGTGATCATGCACGTATCGCCGAGGTATGCCATTACAACGAGGGAGAGGGTTCTACCGTATCGTTATTTACGCTTCGTGGCTCTCGAAGCACCCTTTGACGACAGGCAAAGGCATAAATGTTCCATTCCTCATCCACACTGGATCCAGATATCCCTTTTCTCTGGTGTTGCGAGCTACCTCTTGTGCGCTCGCGCATTCTCCCTTACAAAAGAGAGAGAGAGAGAGAGAGAGAGAGAGAGAGAGAGAGAGAGAGAGTTTCACCCTAATATTTTCCCTTCCTGAATTCTCTTTCCAGCTATACCAGCTAAAATGCTGGCAGAGTGAACGCAACATCGACCCGACGGCTTCGAAAACAGCTCCAACATATCCACCTACGACAACTACAGCCATGAGCTTGAAACGAGCTAGCCAAGCTCCTCCTATCCATCGTTTATCAAGGATTCTCTTGCGTGTTCGTATAACTCCTCAGAGAAAATTTACGATACCCTTTCACGGCCCTATCGATCGTTTGTAATATTAATAAATTGGAGGACATGTTTATGCCAGACGAAATCGCATATTTGGATCAGTTTAGACGTTTTCAAGAGGTCCATCGGCCGGTTCATCTTTTGATGGATCATAAGGCTCGTATTCATATTGCATGTAAACGTTCTCGAAACCGAATAAGGTTTTCGTCCTGTTTTTTTTTCCTTTCCTTTTTTTTCTTTGTGTTGGTTTGTTTTTTTTTGTCCGGGAACGATACTCGAAAGTAAAGGTTCGATCGGTAATAATTGTCTAATAAATTTTCGAACGACAGATTTCGCGATAATGATGTTACAACGATAACTCGGATCAATAATTCGTAATATCACCAATTCCAAGGACAAATATTCTGAATGAAGAAAAGGGCGAATTCGCGATGAGAAATAATTAAACAAACGAAAAAACAAAAGAAGAAGAGGTAGTACCAGAGGCTCGTAGAAGATAAAGGAGTAAAAACAGGTACGAAAATGCGAGGAAATGATCGGTGGTCTCAAGAGGAAGAGAAGAGACAAAGAAGAAGAAAAAACGAAAACACAGAAAAAAGAGAAAAAGAAAAAGGGATGGATGGAACCGACAACTCGAATACGATAGAATTGCGAGCCCTGTGGGAAATTGTAAAGCGCAGATACGCTGGTAGTTGCGAAGGAGATAACTCTTTTATGTTCCTTCGAGCTCTCTAACCGCGTTAACGTTTTTACTTAAACATTCCCCTACCTGTCGTACTTATCTCTCTCTAACTTTTAGGACTTATCCTTTGACAATTACATCGAAGATGGACTACGACAAAAAAAAAAAAAAAGAAGAAGAAGAAAAAGAAAAAACGATTGGTTACGAGAAATAAGTGTCGCAGTCTTTTTTCAATCGGATCTGAGAAATCGTTTAATTGCTCGATCCAATGCGATCGGCTAAGTATTAATTTTGACGAGTGAAGGTTGATTACTTATTCATTTATTTATCTTATATTTCGCTTCTTCATAAACCATAACGATCGTTTTAAAATTAACATTTTTTTTCCCTTCCTCCTAACACAAATCGGATACGTTATTTCTTTTTTTTTTTTTTTTGTTATTATTTTTTCTTTCGAACGAACCATTTAGATCTTTTCTTTTTTTCGTTTTTTTTTTTTCTTTTTTTCTATTGATCTGTAATAAACAAATTACGATGAGTAATCGTAAGGCGAAGGTAAGATGAAACGGCTCAAAGTAGAGCTTTAGACATGTGGGGGCAAAGAAGGCGATACCCTTTGTAAAATTGAAAAAGTTCGCAAGAGGCCTCGGTAAAGAAGAGTAGGTAATGCACGGAAGAGAGTGTCGGCGTTGGCAGGAGGCGGCCATCGAGCTCTGTAATTTGCGTTCATAAAATCTTATGAAGGTTTGAGACGTGGTCCCGGCCACGAACGGGGATTACCATTGGCTCCTCGTGAATTTATTTTCATTTAGTTACAAGCAAAATTGCACGAACCCTTTATGCTTCGAGAGTTGCGTTCCATATATATAGTTTAAAACCTTAAGCAACACCATTGGCCGAGAACATTTCTCCCGTCAATGTATTATCTTAACTATCAGGAGAGATCGCCAAGAGCACTTTATTTTACGCCCGATGACTACTCCTTACCGAAGCCGACCGCCGCCATATTTGGACGAATCTTCAATATATCGCTTGCGTTCAATTCTTTTTTTTTTTTTTGAGCGAAAGGGAGGTTTCAATCGATCCGATAGAAACAACCAAACAAATTATTGATATTGAACGAAGACGAAATCGATTTTTTTTTTTTTTTATATCAAATTACAACGTTTCGTTGCATCGTAAAATAATTATTAATCGATCGGTAAATCGATCTAATATTAAAGGTATCAACGTTCGAACGTATTCCTTGAAAGAAAGAAAGAATATAAAATAAAAGATCTACGTAATTAATCTGTAAATTCGAATCTAAACTTTTTTCGGATTGGAATTTAAAAAACAACATCCTTACCATATTTGATCTTATTTTATAAAAGAGTGATGGAGAACCGGACGGAGAGAATATGGATGAGATATATTCACGTGGATTATTCCAAGGGAAAGGAAAGGAGAAAAAAAAATGTAGCAGCGAGGCTGGTCCATGTTAAAAGGAAGAAGACAAAGTATCCGTTATATGAATAGAAAGAGAGATAGAAATAGAGAGAGAGAGAGAGAGAGAGAGAGAGAGAGAGAGAGAGTTCAGAAGAGACTCGTCGAAGGGATGGCCGCAAATTTGCGCGAGAACGTTCGCGCAAGGGTGCAACGACGCCGACGCCAACGACAACGACGCCGACGCGTGCGGTCCACGGAAAGCCGGAACAAGAGGAGCCAGGATGCCAAGAGTCCTATTTCGATTCGATTCGAGAGGAGAAGACACTTTTACTTATAGCCGCACGACGATTCTTTCTAAGCTCGATCGGCCTTAACTATTATATTAACATTTCATTTAACATTCTTCGTCATATTCTCGTTTACCTTGTGTCGTCCGTTGAGAAAGGTTTATAAAAGTGTAAGAGGGAAGATTCGAAGAGAGATTTGCAAAATACTTCATGAAATTATTCTTCGATCCTGACGTTCTCGAGTTCCTCGTAGTCGTTCGACGTATAAAAACTTTCGCGTTAATTACAAGAGATACGAGTGCCAAGAACTTTCGACGTTTTTAAGGTAAGATCATCCTATTAACATTTTTTCTTTTTCTTCTTCTTTTTCTATTTCTACTTCTTCTTTTTCTTTTCAACAGCAAATCTTTGGTATTGTCGTTGTGACATACAGTAACGTATAGTTCAGTTCGTATTTTCGATTTTTACGATATATTATCGTGAACGTAAATTGCCCCGTTAATTGCACCCATCTCAGTGCCATATTTCTCATAATAAATATCGAATAAATTCGAACGATCAATTTTACTTCTTCTAACGTTCCTCAAGTTCTTTCACTGATATTTATCTAAATTATCTTATTTGATAAATCGACGCAATTGCTTTAAACGTGTTCCATCTGTGTTCATTTTGTCTTCGTTGTTCGCGTATAAAGAACAACAAAGTAATACTCTTTTTTTTTAGAGAAATAATAAGGGTTTCAAAAGCAAATCGATAAGTGGAAACGATAATAAATAATGCAAAAGGGAATGTCGGTTCAGAAAAAGAGAAAGAGAGGTAGAGAGAGAGAGAGAGAGAGAGAGAGAGAGAGAGAGAGAACGGTTAACGACCTCTTGAATCAAGGCTTTTCCGCAATAAATCCCGGCGTGTTCTACGTAAGTACGTAGAAACGGACGATGTGCCTCGGTACTGTGGTATCCATCCATCTAAGCGAGAAAAGTTACCTTGTGTATGTGAGTTCGTGTTTGTGCGCGCGCGCAATACCGCCCGCGATTGACATATTTTATGTTTTATTTCTGAAAGTCGTCTCGGAAATGGGAGTGCAACTTGGAGCCAGGCCGAGGCTCTCTCTCTCTCTCTCTCTCTCTCTCTCTCTCTCTCTCGTCCGACATTCGGATCTCATCGTTTCCCTTCGCATCGTACTACGATGCTCCATAACCGAAGTTAATGGGTTGGCTATCGTAATTCGATTTAACTGCAAAACCCATAGACGATCTCTCTCTTTCGATTTTTCCGACTACCAAACGATTTTCCAGGTTTTTCTTTTCCACCTTTCTTCCCTTTTTTCCTTCCATTTTCTTTTTTCTTTTTTATCCTGTTTATTTATTTTTGTTTACCTCCAATTCGATTTCGAACGTTCCTATCATCGAAATTCGTTTATCTGCGATTAGAGTATAATCATCCTCGTTACCATGTGAACGATATTAGTAATAATTAATAGTTCGTAATAAATAGTTCGTAATTTCTTAACGGCATCTACTCGACAATTTTATTAAGAGACAATTGTTTACCTTCGGATATACTTACAATTATTTCGTTATTTGTTCTCATCATTTTTTTAACGATACTCCAGGATCGTTTATTTTCACTTGATAACCCTTATAATTTTCTCCAAGAAAGAGAATAGGACATATCAGGATTCATAGTGGCATATATTAAATAATATTTAAAAGTTGTGATTAGAATTTGTAATTTGTTTTGATAAGTATGAACGAAGTGAGAACGAGTTGAAAATAAATAGAAGAACAAAAATGGTAGAGAAAAAAAATAGAAGAAAAGAATAAAAATAGAAGAAGAAAAATAAGAAGAAGGAGACAAAAAAAATAAATAGAACGAGAAACGTCTTCGATTGTTCGCCGACGGTTAAGTATCATTTTTACTGCACGAAATACAGTCCTTCGATACTACCTACTAAAGTCAACGATGTGATTGCAAAAAGTCACGGTTTGGACGGCTTTTCCGATTAAAACATCGACATTAACCGATAGCCGCGTGTGCACGCAACGATAACGCACATACATACATACATACATACATATATACACATATGTATATATATATATATATATATATATATATATATACATACATACATATATATATACACCATACATAACATAAAAATACATCAAATACGTTTTGTCGATTGATCGCAATCTTGTGCGTTCTCAAAATGGTTTGGTAAATCGTTAGAAAAAAATTATATCGGAGACTCGATGACTATAGTCGGACAATTAACTTTTCATCCACATACCGATCAAATATACACTTTATTGTACATTTGTACGAATATGCGTGAATACTCATATGAGTATATACCCCACGTAAGCATTCTTTGTATTCTAAACGATACGTATCGCAGAAAACGTTGAAAATATTAAGATATTTATTATATCATTAAAACCTATTAAACAACGGATATTGCCTATTTGACCGTACCCGGTCATATTAATAAAGACGATAACAAATCGACATCATAACCTAAACTTCGTCTTGCTCTTCTGTTAACTTACATACATGCATACGTATGTTCTAATGTATGTACATATGTATAAGTACGTACAACATCAGGTGAGATTCTTTACGTGTTCGAGAGAAATAGAATTCATCACTCTCTCTCTCTCTCTCTCTCTCTCTCTCTCTCTCTCTCTCTCTCTCTCTCTCTCTCTCTCTCTCTCTCTCTGCGTAGAGTTTCTCGTGAAAATTAGAAATCTGAAACGGACGGATTTCACTTTTTCGTGTTCAGGTCACCCTAGCTTTTCTCTTCTCTTTTATCTTTTCTTTTGCTTCTGTGTGCTTTTTTTTCTTCTTCTTCTTCTTCTTTTCTTTCTTTTTCTTTTTCTCTCTTGGCGGGTGCGGGAGGCGCGAATGGCATAGAGAAATACGGAAGCATTCACGTTCTCATTTCAGAAGCAATAAAACTGAAAGTAGGCTAAACCTAAATTTCTCGAGGGTTATCTATTATTCCCTATGTCGGTTTTCCATTGGTGAAAAATCCGTTTGAGGTGGAACAACTGTTTCCGGCAACATTCCGACCGCAACCCTTTTGTGGATAGCACGAAAAGTGCCTAACATGCGTTTCTTACAAGACGAAGTGGTACCTGCGTGAGAGAGAGAGAGAAAGAGATAGAGAGAAGGGATCGTAGCAAAAACTTTTCTGTAATGCGGAAGCAATTCGGCCTGTCCTTGAGTTAATACCATCATTACGTTTCCCCTTTACGTAAGTCCGGGGAATTTTTCTCTCTCTCTCTCTCTCTCTCTCTCTCTCTCTCTTATCTCTCTGTCACACACACTTGTAATAAATATTAAGTTTTATTGTCATTCCTGATAGTCGCACGTGCATTTTGCATTAAATCAAAGAGACGATGTACTGTAAAAAAAAGAAATAGTTGAACGCATTTTGGAAGACTTTTGTCGTCAACAATTGTTTGATATTCAATATCAAAAAAAAAAAAAATATATATATATATATACATTTATTTTCTTATGAAATTATATTAATTCTCATAGAATGAAAAAGGAGAGGTTAACGTGTCGTTAAAAAAAATTGATCGGTTAAATAAAGGAAAGAGAGAGAGAGAGAGAGAGAGAGAGAGAGAGAGAGAGAGAGAGAGAGAGAGAGAGAGAGAATCATTTTAGGATTATTTGAGAGTCCGATAAAAGAATAAAAAACAAAAGGCGAGAGTAATTAGACTGATTTAATGCGCCATATTGTAACCGGGAGCAATTATCTCGCGACCGAATCAACATTAACACCACCGGATATCAACGTACCCCGCGGCAAACGTGTTTAATGCTCATATTTCTGTTTAACTTCTCAATTAACATAACCGCGCAGCTTCATTATTGCCGCTACGGGCTGCCGCCGTGCCGTGCCGTGCCGTGCCGTGCCGTGCCGCGCCGTGCCGCGCCGGTTGCGTTTGTGAAGCACGGTGAATGTAAAATACCAATCTCGTTCACGAAGGACTCTCCGTTTGTTTTACGGAAGATTTCTGTTTGCACATTTGCAAGAAAAGTACATGATTTTTCCACTCTTTCTTTTTTCTTTTATTCTTTTCTTCCCCCTTAATACCAATCATGCGTTAATAAATTTGAAAATTATATTTTGATTAATTAAACATGTGTTTTGTACGTGTTAGATCGTCACAGACACGGTCTCAACTCGAATTATTCCTTTTTACTCATTATATTTCTCGATTATATTTCCCTTTATTTTGTATTTTTCTTGTTTTTTCTTTTCTGTTTCTTTTTTTGAAATTCAAGTTCCTACCGTAAATTAAAATTTCGAGACGATATAAGTAAAGTGTTCATAAGTTTCATGAACTTCTATTATTTCGACAATCTACATACACATATAACACGGATCGTCTCTTCTGAACGATCAAAATAAATTCGCGAGTACAGTTACTCCTTCTCCGTTTTTTATCGGACCTTCTTAAACTACGAAAAAAGAAGAGAAAATCAAAACTCTCTTACGAATTCACATTTTAATAATGTACACACGCGACAAGATCCATCGTCGTGGCCGAAGGCGATGCGTTTGACGTGGTACTTAATAGATCGTAAAGAGTGCTCGAATATCACGATAAACGTAACAACTCTTGCCAACGCAGTGGATGCCCGGAGTCTTAATGTTTCGAGCGTGACCACTTTCAGAAATGGCTTAAGTAGTGATCGAGCACTGACACATGTCGGACGATCTGAAAAAAGCCGAAAAAAAGAAAAACAGAAAGGGAGTAAAAGAATTGTCTTCGTTTCCTCGACGTTTCATTATCGCGTCGCCGTTATGAAAAAAAAAAGAAAAAAAAAAAAAAAAAAACAAATAAACAAATCAGAATAAAAGGATATTTCTAAAAAGAAGTGATATCTTAATCGTTTCGATATTAATTTGGGTTATAAAATTTGGTTCTCGATTATTCCCAATTTACAAAATAATTTCCAATATTGTCAATAATGGCCGATGAATATTAGAAAACTTGTTAAATACCTATTGTACGCCCGCGAGACATATCCGAAAGAACTTGGGAATTGAGTTGCGTACACACGAAACGATGAGAAGGAAATGGCAGAGGGAGTGGTACGGGGGGAGGGGGTTAAAGCAAAAAGGGGCGTAGAAAGGAGAATAGTGTCAGAGCAGCGAGGGAGCTGGTTGCTGGTCCGGCATCGTCGATCGATTTCGTTTCCAGCAAGGAAACTGTAGCCGTTCTCTCCTGACTCCATAGCCACTCCTCTCTTTTCCCCTCGCAACACGTAACTTCCCCACCTTTTCTCCTTTCTCTGAGCGTGCCTCACGAAGTTAGTGCCTTTCAACCACCCTTTGCGAACAGTGTTGCCGCGTACGACCCTCTCTCTCTCTCTCTCTCTCTCTCTCTCTTTCTCTTCCTCTCACTCCTCCCTCTCTCTATTTCTCTTTTTCTTCTCCATCTTTGTTTCTTTCTTCTTTTTACGTCCTCAGATTTCAAACAGGAATGCGACTGGGACTCCACAAATTTCCCGAACTTTTCAAAGATTTTATTATCTCAAAAAAAGATAAAAATAAAAATAAAAATAATAATAAAAAGAAAGAAAAAAGAAAGGGAGATTATTTTTTATTTATTTATTTATTCTTTTTCTACTTACTAAAGATCTGACAATTAATTGCTTTTTATGAAATGAAATGAAATGAAATGAAATGATTTGTACGTGCTCATTTACTATTAGTTATCGAATTGTTACGTTCGATGGCCCGTTGATTTGTTATAACTCGAAGAAAATCTATAATGACGATCGCGAATTTCTTCAGGAAATTAACACGAGCGTATTATCGGTTTAAAAACTTCAAAACGACATCTCGTACTATCGACAAACAACATTCGAGCGATCTGTCAATATGTGTCTCAAGTAAATATTGCCATTTCCGATTGGTATACCTGACCAAACGTTTACATTGTATAGTTTGTATTATCGATCAATGGGTACTAACGAATGTAACGATAGTGACATAAATCTTCCTGACTATTTCATTTTTTTTTTTTATTTTCTATTTTTATTTTTGTTTACTTTCAATTGGTAAAACGACGATTTAAAAATTGACTATTATAACCTGGAGAACGAAAGATTTTCTTATATTTCTCTCTCTCTCTCTCTCTCTCTCTCTCTCTCTCTCTCTCTCTCTCTCTCATACATTTTTTTTTGAAAACGAAATTTATCGAGCGTGGAACTTTTAAGACCGGAGAGAGAGAGAGAGAGAGAGAGGGAGAGAGGGAGAGGGAGAACGGGGAATCAACTTTTGAATCTTTCTGTACGAGAATACGTAGGTGTGGCTCGTGACACAAGACAGAACTAGCTCGTATTTTATTTCGAGTGTCAGGCCCCCTCTCGATCTCGAACTCCGCATGAGAGCAAAACTTCTCTCTCTCTCTCTCTCTCTCTCTCTCTCTTTCTCTCTCTGTCCTCTGAAAACAAAAAGGAAATAGTGGGTTGGCATAGCTTTACCTCCTTAGTTCTCCATGCCAAATAGGAAAGTTACTTATCGATACGCTCGGTGATATCCAATTTATGATCTAGAAAAGCATCGATCTAATACAAATATCTGAGACATTTTTTCGACAAAATTTGTTTTTGTTTTGGCAAAATGCAGCTCGTTTTACGATATCGAACGAAATTGTCATATATCATCTTAGTTTCGTTTCTTTCTTTTTAAGTACCGACCTATATCTATATACATGGTATAAAACAGTTTTGAAAATTTACATAAAAAATTCGCATGGGAGAATAAGTTTCTTCTAAAAATACGACTCTAATGTAATCCGACTTAATTATATTAAAACGAAACAGAAAAAAAGAAGAAGAAAAAATGTGGAAATATGGATCACTTCATAAGATAAAATTTGTCTCTACGATCGGTCTCAACTAAAATTGAAAGATAGAATAGAAATGGTTGCTGTATAAGAGGGAAGATTCTCGAAAACCACACCCCAGGACCGACGGATTCGTCGGTGTTACAAAGAAAGACGTTGCAAGGGAGGGATTGCGGCAGGTTTGCCTTTAACAAAATTTGTCGCGAGGGTAGAGAGTTGCGTCGGATTTGATTTTAAGGGTCTTGAATTGAGAGAAGGTCGAACAGGCTCGTCTAATGGCGCCGGTACAGAGTGTTTCAAAATTAATAACTAGCTTCTTAGAAAAATTATACGGAAAATGTTTCGTATTAACAAAGACATCGAATATCTCGTTAACATGAAATAAGTCCTGAGATAATTCATAAATACTATCCGGTATGAAATTCTTACCACTTATCTTATGTATCTATAGGTCAAAAAGAATACAAAGAGAACTCGTACTATGTAATAAATTAATCAGATACTAAACCTCCCTTCAACGACTAATACTGTAATGTCACATGGGCATCAATTACACAATAATAACAAAAAAACAAAACAATAACAATAATAATAATTACTTATATTGATTTGACAAGACACTATCGTGTCTTATATAAACTCCACAGAAGGAAGTTTAATTCCACGATTAAGTACTTTACTCACCATGAATTTCACGTACACCCGTTAGATCGTGTCTAAGTAAAGTAAGTAACCGAAAGCAGAGGTCCGGCAGAGTGCGCTGAGTTAAAAGATAGAAAGAGAAGGAGTAAAGGGTAGGGATGGAGGCCTCGCCGATGGTTGCGTTCGTGAGAAGAGAAAGGGAGGGGAAGAGGAGGAGCAGGTAAAGAGGGTGAGGATTCATAGTGGTGGGGAGGATATCGGAGCGTGCGCGAGAGGTTGGCTCTTGGTCGCGACGCGACGCGATGCGATGCGTCGAGACGAGACTAACTCAGTGCGCGGCACGTCTTATCGTGGTAGTACTACCATGAGCGGAACTTTCGGCAACGTGCTCACCATTGTTATGCGTACGAAAATAATCGTCGAGCGACATTGTCGTCGAGACGCACGCGCGCACGACCTCCCCTCGAGAGCCGATCGTTTCCTTTGATTTTCTCGGGGAGAAACCACCCCCACCCCTCGTCATTACTACCCTTCTCCAGCTAAATTTCCAACCCTCTTCTTTCTCTCTCTCTCTCTCTCTCTCTCTCTCTCTCTCTCTGTCTCTCTGTCTCTCTGTCTCTCTCTCTCTCTCTCTCTCTCTATATATATATATATATAAATCTATCTTTCTCTCTCTCTCTCTCTCTCTCTCTCTCTCTCTCTCTCGCTCTCTTTTTCTTTTTATTTCGTTCTCTTTTTCTCACATACGCACACAGACGGAGACGACACACTCATATACTAACATACGTTCGATTCTTTTTCTTCTTCCTCCCTTTGAAGGCTCGGGCGAGCTTCCTCGACGTCGTCGGAGGGTGTTGAAGAGTAGAGGGGGAGGGTGGAGGGAGAAAAGGGGGGACGGACACGACGGGAGTCCGGCCTAATTTCCAAGAGCACCGGCCGCGTTAAACCAAAGTGCCGCCTGTGCCCGTCGCCGTTCGACTCCGACTTTTCCGACCCGCTCCGCGTTATATTTATTATTCCTAGTCTATCGCGATCGTAATGAACACGACGAACGCGAGTTTTCCAGTTTCGGCTGGGACCGATCGAAAGAGACAAGACTTAACGAGATCCACGAGGCTACCTTCCTTTTAAAGGAACAATCATCGATATTTCTAATCTACGAAGCTGAAAATTCAACGTAACTACGAGAGAGAAAAAAAAGCATTGTGTCAAGTGCGAGACAGGTGCGAGGAGATTCGATCGACATAATTCATCGTTGAAAAGGTCAGATAATATGTCATATATAATAACAGAATTATATTCTAAAACGCATTATAATTGAAACGGCGAGTTAACATTTTAAACATTTCTAATACTCTCCTATTATATATACATAGTAAGTATGTGTATAAATAGGGACATGACTATCTGATTTAAGATACATATCATATTATCGTAGTTTACGGCATTGTTATGATATGAAGAATGATAAACGTTCAGTTTGTCGTCCACCATATTAATTAAAGTAAAAACGTGTGTTTACATGTAGTAATATCGCTTACTCGAGTAGACGATCCACGAGTGGGAAGGTCGACGGCGAACGAAAATCACTGTGATCTAAGCGTCGCGCCTTTTTGTCTTTCTCTCTTTCTCTCTCTCTCTCTCTCTCTCTTTCTTTCGCCCTCTCGTTCTCTATTTCTCTCTCTCTCTCTCTCTCTCTCTCTCTCTCTCTCTCTCTCACTCTGTCTGTCTCTCTTACACCTCGTGTCCGTTTGTTTTACCAATTAAGAGGACACGTCCAAAGAGATGGGATAGTCGCTGTCTAAACTCAGCCGGCCTATGTACTTGTATGCTTAACGGTACGAACTTTTTGGAATAATGTCCGAGTATTCACTCTTTCTTTTTTTTTCTTCTTTATTCAATGACAAAAATGGTTTTTTCGTCTGTCATCTTCATTCTTCCTTTCTTCCACGTTTGTCGAAAATTTTGATCGAATTCCGAAAGAAAATCTGTCAATTAATTTGCCTTACCGATTTACTTACGTTCTGCTTTTTGTTTTCTTTCTTTTTGTTCATGTCGTCGGCTATCGTCATTCTATTATAAAATTATTTAATTAATATACATTTAATTCTGTATCTTGGTCGATATCTTATCGGTAGCTTATTCTTTTTATACATTGTACCTAAATACCTATATGTATATATTTTAATTTTAGTTAAATAAAAGAGAGAGAAGGAAGATAAATGTGATATTTCGAGATATATGTAAACAAAAAAAAAAAAAAAGAAAAAGGGGAATATGTTTCTAAACCATCAACGAAATGACACGGTTCTCACGTTTCGTTTAATACGATGACATTAATTTGTCAAAAATATGTCGTCTCTTTTTAAAGAAGAAATAATATCGTTTACGTACTTTACGCAAAAGATATTTTAGAATCAACATCGTTTCGGGATAACATCGCGAGTATTACTGGAATATAATAATGATTACAATTATGAGCGACATAATGGCCCTCGCCTGTCAAGCTCCATAAAATCTGCTTATTATTTTGCTCATAAACACCTGCGTTCGCGAAGTAGCATTCACGTATGTATGCAGTATGTAAGTATGTAGGTACGTACTTACCGTAAGTCCATACGTAGTCTTTGCGTCTGGCTGTTTGCTCTTCCGGTGATTTTCATTGACTACCAGAGAAAGGGCATTTGCGAGAGACATAACCGCCGTCATTATTGTTACTTAGATCCCTTTTTGTTTTCTTTCTTGTTTTTTTCCTTCTTTCTCTCTTCTTTTTGTTTTCATCTCATCTTTCCTTGAATTTTTCTGTTTTCATGGATTTCCAAGAACAGCTTTCGTATATACTCGACGAACGAAGGTCGTATTAATAAACAATACTACATATTATTTCTTGGAAATATTCGATCAATGTAACGTAACGCGTAATAAATAATTTATATACATACGTATAATCTCGCATTGAGAATACCGATAGAATCTATTACAGAGAATCGTTGCGTTGTTTCGTACGTAAAGAATATATACGTAAAATTATTTCAATTATTATAATTTTCGATAGCGAGAAGCCTTAAAAATTTGAGTGTTGAACGAAAACGCTCGAAACTAACTGTTTTTTTTTTTTTTAACACTTAGACATTAGTATCGTATCTGTTCGTGTATGTTCATTGATCCAATAGATCTGATTATCTTTTTTTATCTTTGTGTCAGACGCAAAATTGATTTGCGTCTAATGACACGCGCTCATGACTCGCATTTTATTTTTACGTATATGCCTAAGTATTTACTTACGACACCGTATGGTGGCCCTATTTTAGAGATAAAATAGTGATTTATAGGGAGTTATAACTTTGTCTACAAATTGTAATGAATTAAGGGTAATCGTTCGTCATTATTTGTCAACACCGATAAATCCCACGACGACGAGTGACTTTTATGTAGCAGTTACCCCGACTTAATCTCTCTGTACGTATACACATAAGTATACACAAATATATTCATATCGTTGATTATTATAAACATAAAAATAATTGAAGTCATGAATCACAGGAAGCGTGCGACGGTAATAGTAAACGCGTAAACCTCAATGAAATAAATCTCCTGATCGTGGAATCTCAAGTTCTGTAATAAAATGATTTACTTGGAATATTTCAAGCATATCTCTATTAGCTAAGTACGATCTTGATAAGAAGGATAAATTAAATTAAAAGCTTTTGCCACTTTTATTATTTAATGATAAATAGTAATTAACGAATGAAACAAAAGAAAATTAAAAAAATAAATAAAAGAAAAATAGAAAAATAAAAAATTATTTCAAGATGAACAAACACCTGGATTATCTCTTTTTATAACACTCAAATTTTTATGCAAACTAATAAACGTATATACATATGTATATACCTACACATTATAATGAAAAAAGAAACATGAAAAATCGGCACCTTTCGAAAATTTATTTTACACATTACAAAGTAGACATTTGAAACTTAATAAAATCGAAGAAAAAAGGGAAATAATAATTCTTCCTTAGAGTCTCGGCTTCATGAATATGCGCTTATCTCCGTCATTATACCACTTTCGCTCTCGATGTCGTAAAGAATAAATCGCAAAGATCTCTGTTTGAATCGAAGAACACGAAGTTCGAAGAGCGTAGAGCGAAATTAGCATTGGCGATGCTTATTAGTGGCGCGCGCTTTTATTACCGGTTGACGTCATCTCGCAAGGGTCTCATTTATCTCTGAAACAATTTTTTTTCCTTCTTCCTTTTTCTTTTCGTTTTTTTTTTTGTATTTCTTTCTTCCTCTACTCCTTCTTATTCCTTTTGCTTTCCGCCTGAGGCGAGTTCATGCATGGGAATATATATATATATATATATATATATATATATATATATATATATATATGTAAATATATTATATATATATACTACTCGTACTCATGGACGT
Organism: Dolichovespula sylvestris; assembly: GCA_918808275.2. Lineage (NCBI taxonomy): Eukaryota > Metazoa > Arthropoda > Insecta > Hymenoptera > Vespidae > Dolichovespula > Dolichovespula sylvestris. Next base: position 2,897,723 of record OU964963.1, on the reverse strand, counting down.
ATTATCAACGAGCACGGCGACCCAATAGATTTGGTCGAGCGAACGATGAAGTAAACGGGAATGCATAAAATCTTTATTGCCATCCGCAGAGCGGTAAATGATGTGCGGTTCGTGACGGAAATTATCTTTAATCGCTACACGCGAGTCCGACCGATAGAGAACTTGCTGATCAAGTTGCTTTCCCCGGCTTTTTAAAACTCCCGATATCATTCTGTTTTCGTGGAAGGACGGCGTGTTTATTTTTTTTCTATTTCATATATATATATATATATATATATATATATATATATATATATATTTTCTTCCTCTCTTTTTCTTGTTTTTTTTTTCGTTTTTCCTTTTTTCTCCCCACTGTATGAATTTTTATTCATATAACACAGTGATCGTCAGTGAGAAGTATTGACGCCTATATACGTGTAATTTTACTGAATGAGAGCATCTTTCATATATATATATATATAATGTATACGTATGTATATTTGGTAGTCTATATAAGAAGTAAGCATGTGTTTGCAATTCGACATTATTTCAAATTCTAAATCTGTAACTTCGAAGTATGTATTAATAGATAGATATTGATGCGACATTTAATACGACAATGACAAATTTTAACGCGACGATTAGTTTTATTTCTCTTGAATGTTTTGTCAAACATTGAAAACGAAATATAATTGTTCGCCAAGATTAGCCTGATCCTGATCCGTCGCATACATCTTTCTCTATGTACATACTTAGATCTTTGCTATTGGCAATATATTTGTAGCTTCAATCTTCCATAGGGTCATTCGGTAGGATTTAAAGTCAATAATCTTGTTACAACTCACTACCGTTCACTTTTAAGAGAACAGTATACATAACTCCGCGGTAAGAGACACGATAAAGCTTAAGTGTCGGTTTGCACGGTAATTCCTTCGTCCGTAACCATTATGAATGGTCGTTATCACATTACCTATTGACCTTATGAACAGGTGAACGATGACCTTTGCTTTACGTTTCTAATGTAAGAACTTAAGATTTCAAGGGTAACTGAAACGAGAATCTTAATAAAACGTTCACTATTCTTCCATTACGTTGCGATATCTAATTGATATTAAGTATACGTGGTATACATTCTTCACAGTGACATTTTTTGCGATATATCTGTTAGATTAATTGAATAAAATCAAATGGAAAAAAGAAATAACTGCTCTTAATATTAAAAACGATTACACGCAATACAGATATTATATATATTCCATTTTTGATAGCATAGAAATCGAAAGGTAAATCAAACATACGGTAATACCTAGTAGAAGCCATGTTGAAATCCATGATGGCCGCCTTTTACGATCCATGTGGCGATGCCTCGCCCTATAGGATTTCTGCCAATGGCGTACGGTGACAGTTTTGAGTACCGTCCCTTCCTGCGACCCATTATTTCACTACTGGGATATTCTCTTCCCCACTCTGTCGTCCATGGTTTCTTTCACCACCTACTGTTAGCCCCACCATTATAGCGTAACTCACGGCGGCCATCATGGAACATCTCTGCGCGCGCATACTCTGACCGCTACTTCTACTAAAAGACCGCATTCTCATATAGGACGGAATTATCGAATTCTTTTAACTGTGATAACAAAATTTCTTCTTTTGTTACTAATCTTTATTAACAACTCGGCACTTTACATCGGCTTATTGAAATAATTTGCTATAATGATAGCTATAATGAGTATTTTACAGATGCATTTTCATTAATGTTACTTGTATTATTGTTACATCATACATGATTAACATTTATTTATTGTTAATACGGTGATTTGAAACAATTAAAATTTATTGATCGATGAGATTTATAAAAAATTGAATAGTTACGTAATGGAAAAGAAGTACTGATTCTTCGCACTAGGTCGCGTTAGTGGAGTTCACTCGGTCGGTCAAATTTTTTTGTCGTTTGCATTCGTTAGAAATTTTATTTAGTAAATAATATTCGTCGACAAAGAATAGTCTTAAATAATAATAATATATATTTGTGCGTGTAATTTCTGATAATCAGTAATTTTTTATGTGAAATTCTATTTTTGTTTCGCTGATATTTGCACGTATCTATCGACGATAAAAAATTATTGCGGCTAAGACTGCACGTATAAATTTTCATACGGACAAATACCTTTAGACGATGGCGTTGGTTCATGAATATGTTTTTTGTAGATTCGATTCTCATTACCGGTGCGGCTTGGATTTGTTATCGGTAAAACAATTAAAATAATAAATTATATCCAAAATTATTAACAAGTTGGATTTTGAAGGAATTTTCAAAAATATCCTTTTCAATTTTAATTTGTAAAATATTTCAAAAAAGTTTAAGAGTATTTTCAAACACCATGGATAACAAATTGTCCTATGATGGTAAAGAAGGAATTATGGTGTCACCATAATCGACTGTATGGGAATATCATGTCATCCAGTAGGTAGGAAACGTACTTGGAGAATTTGCCACCATAAGCGCTGTTGTAGAAGATCGTTTATGTCGACGATAGTCATTTTTAATTGAATTTTTCTCGTTAAACGATTTTTTCGACTTTTTTTTTTTATATAACAGCTAAAAATAACGTCGTATTCATATTTATCATAAATCGCTTTGCTATTGTCGCATTGATTATACTTTTATCATATATTTAATGTTAGACAATAACGATAATGACGATACCAAAGGAATTCCGGATTAATTTATCTATAAATACAAAATTACGTGAGTATTAATATGTATTAAATTTGTTTTATGGATAGACATATTTTTTAAATTTCTAAATCGTTTTAATTAAAAAAAAAAAAAAGAATCTTTAGATTGATTAAGGGAAATAAATAGTTCAAAATAATTAGTTGAGAATGTATTTAACATATTATATGCATAAACTTAGGTATACATTTAAATATCAAAATTATTATTCGAAGAAGTTATTTCGATAACTATAAAATCTTGAATAACTTTCAAATTAAATTTCGAAATTTTCTTTATTTTTTGGGATTCTCAAATGTAGTATGAAATTATTGCTCGCTCTCTCTCTCTCTCTCTCTCTCTCTCTCTCTCTCTTTTTCTTTCTGTAAACCGCAAGCTAGCTATAGATACGCTATTGCAAGAGCCAACCAGGCAGTCGCGGCCATCGATTTGTGCTTTCACCGTGTACGCATGCGCGAACGAAGACAGGTTCTTCTTTCTCTTACCCCATTTTCTCTTTGTCTCGCTCTTTCTCGATATATCCCCACCATAGGAACCTTATCTCCTTTACTCTCCCACTAGCAAACTCAGAAATTCGAACGTTATGAGGCAAGAAAGAGGACACCTTATTCTTCTCCCCAAAAAACCACATTATTAATCTCTTTTTTCGAGAGACTATCATACTCAGCTTTGTTAATTCAGAAAATATTTCACTCAAATATGTATGATAAATAAAGTAAAAAAGAAAAGAGAGAGAGAGAGAGAGAGAGAGAGAGAGAGAGAGAGAGAGAGAGAGAGAGATAATATAAAAGACAGACAGAGATACAAATGATCAAGTTTATATTCCACTATTTGTACTGTACATATTATTGCATTAAAAATCAATTGACCATAAACTATGTTAAGATACAACGTATATATTCAAAAGCAAGACATGAAATATTATATAAATAAGTATCTATCTATTTACCTACCTCTACGTGCTCGCCTTTTTATTAAACTAATATATCAAAGTTGGTTCCCATACGAAAATCTCGTAAGCTTCCTCCTTCAAACTTTTATTTAATCCAACCATGGAGCGAGGGCCCTCTCTCATCTTAGCTAATCCCAATGCCGCTGGCTCGGCGAGCATTCCATTATCTGGCCATCTTTATTCACCCCTTGTACACTTATATCGGCGAGTTAGAAGAGTGTAGGAGGTTGGTCGGGAGGAATAGAATGAGAGGAGAACGAGGAGAGGAAGAGGAAGTGGGAGAAATGGGAGTATAAGGGGGAATAGGCGGTGGAGTTAAAGGAGAAAGAGAGAGAGGATCCAGGGAGAAAGGGAGGGAGAGAGAGATGGTAGGAGGACAGTGGTGGTGGGAGGTGGGAAGGGGGTAGGTTTTATGTGCGCGCACAAATCTCCTCATCTCAGGCTCCCACAGGATCCACGATGGCAGGATGATACCTATGTGTCGGGGAGGGTTGGAAATTGCTGGGTGTGTACGCCGCCATACGAGAGAGTACGGGCTGAGACCGGCACACAAATGAGCCAGCTTGATTCCAATTATTCAGTAAATTAAATACAGAGAGGGTTTGCCCTTTACGGGCGTTCCTTCGAGTTCCGAAAGTTGTTATTGTAGATAGTAGGTACGCCAGAGTATACATCAGTCGGTCGGTCGGGCGGGCGGACCGGAGTGGGTGGCTAAAGGGATGGGGTAAGTGTAGACTAGATTTCAAGAGAACGAAAGGGTTTCAAAGCATACTATACGAAGCTATTGTATTGTATCATCCTCGAGGGGTAAACCAACGTTATCTAAAGTTAATGTTTTCGGGGTTGACTACTTCCAAAACCATCTCTCGGTGTCCTCGTAACCTTCCCTTCTCTCTTTTACATTCTCTTTCTATCTCTATCTCTTTCTGTCTATCTGTCCGTCTGTCTGTCTGTCTCCTCTCTCTCTCTCTCTCTCTCTTTATCTCTTTCTTTGGCCACTCCCATATATAACGCTGTACGTGTAAACCATTCTTTTCCTTTTGCTTCTGGAATATTGTTGTTTAGACTCTATACGTGCCAATTGCATCCTCGAAAAATGTGTGCAATTTTCGTATAATTTTTTATATATATATTTATTATTATTATTATTATTATTATTATTATTATTATTATTATTATTATTATTATTATTATTATTCTTATTATTAATATTATTATTATTATTATTATTATTATTATTATTATTATTATTATTATTATTATTATTGATTATTTATTGTTATTATATTAGGTCGTCAAGGATGAAATTTGTAGAAAAAAGGCAATTGGTTATTATTAACTATTACGTATTCTTTTTGTTTGCTAATTTTTTTTTTGTTCACTCTCTCTCTCTCTCTCTCTCTCTCTCTTTATAGACATTTCGTTAATATTAAAACATTCCTAAGTAAGCACTCACGATTTCTAACACCATACCAAACTCGTAGGTATTATTTTTTCTTAAGAATAAAATAGAGAAATAGAGAGAGAGAGAGAGAGAGAGAGAGAGAAAGAAAGAAAAAGAAAAGATTGCACCTAGTTTAGAGTTTGGACTTTTAGAGTTCAAACACGATTACGCGAAAGTTTCTCGGATCAGCGGCCGGCTGGTTTAATTCGTATTTTCTTCGGAGACTGCGTTTCCTCCTCTTTTACGAGCGCGTATTTCTCCTATCCTATGGCTAGAGAACGAGCTGAATCTATCTCCCAACCCCCTTCGCATCTTCTCTACTCCCCTATCGTACTTGGCAATTCCAGCAAATTTCCCGAATCTCTCCCTCGCAAAATATCGATTCTTCTCTCTTTCTCTCTCTCTCCTACCTCCTTCCCCTCCCCTTTCTCTCTCTCTCTCTCTCTCTCTCTCTCTCTCTCTCTACGTAAAAAAATGAACGTCAACGTAACGTACGATAAATTTTGATCAACTCCTTAAAAAAAAAAAAAATCCATACCCGCCCATCTTCCTTCTTTTCTGTTTTCATTTATTCTCGAATGTTTCTATATCACCCGATGATGTGTATCGTTAAAAGGGGTTGTAGTTGGACAAACCGGAGACGATAAAGTAGAATCTAGGAAGAGAAAACGGTCGGCTGGACCTAGGGTTATTTTTCTTATGCCCTCAATGAACACGAGAGGGTGGAAACGCAAGAACGGAAAAGAAACGTTAGTGGTTGTGCCCCTGAAATTTATAATCCATGACGTTTCCGGCTAGGAAAAGAGGAATAAGGAGGAGTAATAGGAGGAGGAGACAAAAAAAAAACTAGAGAAAGGAAGAGAGGAAGAGTCGAAGAAGTCGAAAAAGAAGAAGAAGAAGAAGAAGAAGATGGTGAAGAAATGGGTATCGAATAATAGTAGCGATGGTAACAGTAGTAATAGCTTTTAAGGAAAAAAGGGCAAGGACAGGAAAGAAGGTGTCGTTGGCATACAAGCAAGCAAGCAAGCAAGCGAGCAACGAAGTGACCAAGAAAGCGGGAGTGGCTGGTCGGGTGTCCTTCGAAAAATGGCCACCGAGACGACGACGACGACGACGACGCGGTAGAGGGAGCATTTGCTCGGACTTGCTCCTTTTCTCTGGAGAGTCTGGGCGATAAACACTCGGATTATCTGCATCCTCCTTGGACGTGGACGTTCGTGGAGACGTCGTTCGTTGTGGTGCTCCTTAGGGACACTCGTGAAATATCTTACATTCCACGAACGAGGAGGCTGAACGGAGAAAAGAGATATTGAGAGTCGACAGATAGAGAGAGAGAGAGAGAGAGAGAGAGAGAGAGAGAGAGAGAGAGAGAGAGAGAGAAAGAGTAACAAACACAAACAAACATTCCTTCTGATATACGTAAGCACTTTGGCACCTTCATATATTCGATAGAATATATCCAAGGGTGGTACGCTTATATGCGCTCGTGACTGCCACGATTTTATACGTACGCTCCGAGCGAACCTAAGTGCATTCGTTAGAATCCCATTTCCTTCCTAAAATAAGTGTCGAGCCGGAGATAACCCGACGATCGGTGAATTGTACGACCAAGACCCTTATCAACCAACTATTTTTGTTCACTCTTCCCTTTTGATCTCCTTCATTTTATTATTAGTATTATTATTATTATTATTATTATTATTATTATTATTATTATTATTGTTATTGTTATTGTTATTGTCATGGTTACTGTTATTTATATTTATATTTACTTCATTTCTTTTGTCTTCTTATTTTGTTCCTTTTTTTATTCGTTCATTTTTCTTTCTCCTTTCTTTTTTTCTTTCTTTTTTTTTTTTATCGCGACGATCTCCGAGATCATTCTTTCCGATATCCGAGGGATATGAATTTTGAAATAAGTGGGACGAAGGCATTGGTAAGAGATGTAGTTAAGCTACGAGATATAATCATTGGTTTCTTAATTAGAAAAAGAGGGAAGGAATGAATGTCAATTTTGAAGAAAATAAAATAAACAGGAGAATTCTCGAATCGTATCGACCAGTCCCGTACGAATTTTAATGATAATATGTAATAATATCGATTAATGAACTTTGACGAATACTTTAATTAAGATATTGAAGGTCACGTTTTCAAAACTTTTATTTGATACTTTTATCATGAAAGTAGACTTTCAGATTTAACGAATATTCTGTAAACGTACGGAAGTCGTATATCACGAAAGAAGAACGTTTCTTCTCCGAAGGAGCGCTTTGAGCGTGCTTCGCATCCTACCGATATTCTTCTTCTCCCTTTCGATCTTATTTCTTGACGAGTAAGAGAACGAAACGTTTTTCCCTAGCCCTACTGAACTTAACCACCTCCCTTTTCCCGGTTTCCCTTTTTCGAAATAATAATTCTTCAACGTCGGTAAAACTATACTAATTTCTTGGAAAAACTTAGCATAGGTTCATTTTGTAATTCGTGGAATAGTTGGAACAGATTTTCTTCGTTGAGTACAAAATATTAATAGACAGACAAACAGAGAGAGAAAGAGAGAGAGAGAGAGAGAGAGAGAGAGAGAGAGAGAGGAAACATAAAATATTTATTTATTTATATAGCACATACGTACACACACAATATATGTATATATTTGAAATAATATAAATACAATATTTATATCTTTACGTATTAAAATTCAATCGATAGAATGATTCATCCGTTTAAAAGTTCATTCGGCAAGCTGGTTTGTCTTTTCTTCTTTTTCTTTGTTTGTTTTTTTTTTTTTATGCCAATTAAGTAGTTAACGATTGTCGATTTATTCTTTAATTTCCTTGCTTTTTATCATCAAAGAAAGAGAATCGAAAGTTACTGCTTTCAGACGCCTTAACATCGCTATATATCTCAAATTAAATGCGAGCTCTTTGAGCTTGTCTTACATAGATTATTATATACCAACGCAAGGGCCAAAAAAGTGGTTAGAAAGAAAGAAAGAAGGAAGGAAAGTAAGAATAGAAAAAAAAAAGGAATAAGAGAATAAAATGAAGGAAAAATAAAAAACAAAACAAAAATAGAAAAAGAAAGGAAAGGGAGGAAAAGCTTAAGGAAGAGGGGGAAGGAAAGAAAACAAAAGTAAAGTAAGTTACGTTTCAAGAAAGGACGCATTACGACTTTCGATTTATAACGTCACGCGAAGGGATGATTGCTTTTGTCTATGACGAGGAGAGTGTAGATCGGTGGGAAAGTCCAATGGAATGGTTAGAACGTTTCCAAGACGATCGTTGGATGCTGGAATAAATGAAAACGAATCTTATCAAGCAGCCGCCATCAAACTGATGGACCCATAATATTGAAGGAATTATTAAACGAAAGAAAACCTCTTTTCTTTTCTTTTCCTTTTCCTTTTTTATTTTCATTCTTTAACTCACCTAAAGCTCTCTTTCTCTCCCCTTCTTTTTTGTTTGTTTGTTTTTTTTTTATTTTATTTTATTCCTAGAATCAAAGGAATCAAATGTTAGCTAAGAGCATCGTGATACTGCGATATTTAAAAAAAAAAAAATAATGAAGCGATTACTCCAAACGTCGATAAATGCTCGAATAATATCTTAAACATAATCTATTTAATTAGATCATCGGTTTTTTTTTCTTTTACAATTTTCACAAACATCTAAATTTGCAAATAACTTACGTAAAATTCAAGAGAACATACCTTTCTGTGTTAATGTTCGACTTTGAGACTTGACGTAGATAAACAAAAGATACATCATTTAGAAAGATCAACAAACGTAATTAAATGTTATGTAATTTATCGGTAGTTAATGCGTAGTACGTTTTTTTTTAACTGCTTTTTGTTAATTTGTTTTGTTTCCTTATTTTTTTTCTTCTTTCTTTTCTTTTAATTTGGCGCACAACCACAACAAAATTAAATTTGACTTACGAACTGAGAACGGTAGAGTAGATTATATTTTATAGGAAACACTCCGATCGACCTCGACACAATTATTTTGGCTTAATTTCAATATTTTCACGAGATCAAGGCAGTGCTAAGAGAAATGTGTGCTTTTACAAGCGATGGTTCTTCCCGTCCGTCGGCCGACGAAGAAATGGCGCCGCTAGCGTCGCCTGAAAACGCATCATCGAAGAACAACGATGAAATCGACGTAATTATTCGTTGTTAACGATTAGCAATTTCAATGTACGTTAATGTCAAATATATCTTATACGATAGGGAGAGAGAGAGAGAGAGAGAGAGAGAGAGAGAGAGAGAGACAGGCTAATTAAAATATCAATAGAATCGAATATCGTTTATGAGAAACCAGTGTATTCTTCTCATTTGAAATAATTATAAATCGTTCGTACGTTCAGGCATTTCCGTATTACCATAAATCGAATAGAGTTAATCTTGTATCTTAACTAATCTATCTTGTTAATAGACATCGACAAATATGTCGTAACCGATAAAGAGAATGAATTTAAAATCGCATTAAACGCTAAGGAAGTTATTTTTACGAATAATCTTTCCGAGATACAGTGATAAATATCTTGTAATTATGATTGTTCCTCGAACGTGTAGATTGAAGAACGAACAAGTGTGACTCCAGTTTAGAGAGACGAAGTATAGAGAAAAATAAGTATAGTTTTTCAAGGCCATGAATGATCTCTAACGTTAGGAACGACCACGATCGTTCACGAAGAAGGTTCGTCCTTGGTCAACGCCAAGAACCGTTTCTAAATGCTGTTTCTTCTCTTTGCCTACGAAAAAAATTTCTTTTCCGTCAATACTCCAATTTTTTGTTCCCCTTGCCCCTTCTCTCTCTCCCTTTCTCTCACGCTCCCTCTCTCCCTCTTGTACCACATAGGCGGTAACATCAAGAGTCGGAACTAATTCGGAACGAAGGTCATACGTTGTTAGGGTCATGCCTTTCTACGAAATCCTTCCTCTTTCTTTTTTCATTCATTTCTTATTCGCTATTGCGTTCAACTCGCGTAAAGTTCGTCTCTCACGTCAGTTGTCGTCCTGTCGGCGCGTGAGACTGTCTAAGTTCTCCTTCTAGTTCCTCGTTTATCAATAATGTATCAACGAATCCACAATGTTTCGTCGAATAAAATCGACTATAGTTCAATACGATGCTCGACGTCCGTCGGGCGGATTCGTTACGTCGAATCCGACGGTGCTGTCATCAGAATTTTTTCAATCCTTCGAGCCATTCGATAAGGTAAGAATTAATATTTTATTATCGTCAATATCCTCTAAAATGATATTCGTTGTAATTTTAAAGTAATATCATTTCGAAAGGTTTCGATTATTTCTCGATATTTCGATTTTAATTCGAGGATTTATTATAAATTGATTTCGTTCTATTTTCTTTCTTCGTTGTTATCGTTTGCATGTCGTTCATAAAAATTGTTAGTATATTTCTATACATTAGGCGTTAAGAACGATTATGAAGAATACCAGTTATATATGTATGTATGTGTATGTATGTATGTATGTATGTATGTATGTATGTATGTATGTATGTATGTATGTATGTATGTATGTATGTATGTATGTATGTATGTATGTATGTATGTATGTATGTATGTATATAAATCATACGGACAGATCGATTGAAAAAATTCTTTAATAAACAAAGTTTAATTAATTAGCAAGTTAAAGAACGATCAGATAAAAACTTCACATTAAAAAAGACGCGTGTATCAGCGTCATGCGAAATATCTATATTTCGAATAACCTTTAGAAATATTCGATTAGATAGATATTTATTAAATTAACATATAAAATACGAACAATATATTATCACGAGCGCTGTACTATGATACATACTTTTTAACTAATAATTATTTAGCTATTCTGATCTAGAAATATGTGGGAGAGAGATATAAACGTTCGTTAATATTATAAATGAATGGAACAAACGATATCTTCACGATTCGTAGACAATTACTACGATACATTATATATGTTTTTGTACGCAACGTAAAAGTATTTACAGATATGTCCTTTAGTATAACGCAAAAGAAACATAATGTATCAGGAAGTGAGTAAAAAGTATGCATATAGATACGTACATACAAATACGCACTCACATTCATATGCGTGTTTACGAGGATGTCCTAGCTGATCTAGCAATACTTTTGACTTTCTCCACTCTATGCCATTAATAAACTTCACGCATTTAGTCGAATATGAATAAGCTCGGTATATTATCGATGTAACGTTGCATTAGCGGTTAACAATGCCTTCGAGCGTCCGCAAATTGCGCTTCCGTGTTAACTCTTAGCGAGTCCTTCGCGAACGTACCCATATACGTGTATGTACATACGTTGTTTATCGCTCGTCAAAAGGGCACTAGCGTCGTCCTTGATTTATTGTTTTTATTTGTCCTACGATATCTAATACGACAATATTTCAATGGTAACGACCTAACCAACCGATCAGTCGTAGTTTCCATCTTGCCATGTTCACATTGTGTAAGCCTCCTGTTTCTCTTCTACACATTTCGACAAAAATATATACGCATATATTAAATATAAAAATATATATCTAATATGTATATATATATATATATGTGTGTATATGTATATATATTTCTTTTTCATTTTATATTCCATTTATATCCGTTTAATTATTAAATAACGATTTATGCCACCCATATAATCAGCATATTAATAAATAAAATATATCATGAATTTATTTTACTACACACATACTAACACGAAACATTTCGACGTTCTAATGAGATTATTATTAAATTATTATCATTGATTCGCAGGGCTCCTCATGCGGCGAAGGAGAATCGTCGCCATTGGTTCGCCACCTTTCAAGCAACTTGTCGAAGGTAAAACAAGAATTTCGTAAAACTCTCTCATAAATTTATGTCTTGGTACCGAGTTAGATCGAATATATTAACCAAAACGATTTTAGATTTTTCTATTTTTTTTTTTCTTTTCTTTTCTTTATACTTTCGCCAACTACGATTTAACGACGTCAATACTAAATTTCTTTTTCCGATGGCGAACACCTGGTCTTTCATTCTCTCTCTCTCTCTCTCTCTCTCTCTCACTCTCTCTCTTTTTCTTCATACGTCGAATGTAAGCGTGTGCGTTAGGGTGTTTTTACTTTTTTATTTTTTTTTTTTTTTAATAGTAGTCTCTCTTACAATTATGTTATTTTCTACGTAATTTTTATCTTATCTTCCAGCATAGTTCGTTGGAATAATCGTTTCGAATTATCTACTTTGTATGCCACTGGATTACTATAATTTTCTGTAAAGAGTGCTCGTCGTAAGATCGTTCAAGCAAATTTTTCCTTAAATTGCAAATCGCCTTGTACTCGCCGTTATACTAAATTCCCTTCTCTTTCACGCTCCTTTTTTCTCTCTCTCTCTCTCCTCTCTCTCTCTCTCTCTCTTTTGTCTATGTTCTAGAAACGTTCACCGTATATGAAACGTCTCTCGTTTAAATCGTTTAACCTACTTATATCAGAAAAGTTTTCAAAATACGATTAAGGTTCTGTTACTTAATGCGCAGCTTTCGATAATGATAGTTGAGAATTTCGTTTGGATGCTTGCTGAAACTCTAAAGAGGAAAAACAGAAAGAAATAAGAAAAAGAAAAGAAAGGATGATATATATCCTCGTATAACGACGACACATTGTATGGAACAATTAGTTAAATTATTTTACACGATATGACGAAACGAACGAGCATGATAGGTATCTGTTTATTATTACACTTTGATGATGGCATTTTATTAAACTCGATCGTATAGATATAAATCCGATTGAATTTCCGTTAACAACTACACTACCTCGAATAATTTAATAATGAATCTTAATTTTTGCGAACGACTTGGAGGTAGATCGAAATAAAAAAAGATAAAAAAGGTTAAGTATCGTATGGAATTGGATTATAATTTAATGTGTCTATACTTTGTATACGTTGAGTTTAGTGGTCCGTAAAAGTACCGATATATACATAATTGATTAACCGTTAAATACGTTGATGGCGGGCGAAAAATCTCTAATGAGAGAGCCGAGATCGACGAATCTGGATCGTTTATATATATATATATAAACATATATACTATACATATATGTAATTATACGCATAAGGTAGGATATAGATTGCTCATTGACGTCTAAGGGAAATCAATGAATGGTACCCGTTGATTACGAATCGACGATGTTGGCGGCTTTAATAAATTTACTCTAATGTCTTTTTTATTGTCAACGTATTTCATGTTTATCGGAAGCGTTAGAGAGCGCGTACTTATTCGCAAACTTCTATAATGTTTGACATAGATAGAATCGTAAAGTTGTCGCGCGTGACGTCTATTTTCACGAGACTTATTCTCTATCCTCCTCTCAACCCTTTTATTCTCCCTTAACTATCGCAACGTCGTCGTATAATTATATATTTTGTAATAATCATATCGTCGAACGTTTATGTGATGTATTCTCGATCTCGTCGTTTAAATACAGCTGTATCTATATGAATGTTAATTTAACTCAAAATTCGTCGTTTCTTTTTTTTTGGCAGAAGGGAGGAGGGAAGGGGTAACAAAATAAAAAAAAATAGGAAAAAAAGGATAGGCAGCAAAAGAAGTTTAATCTCTGCGCGAACAGTAATAGTGTCAATAGGAGAATATATATATATATATAGGTATAAACGCGGAAACGGGCCGTTTAATATCGTCGAAGCAATTTTCAAAGTATCCTGACGAGTCGACGTTGGATTATTTATAGCTGCTCATATTATTCTCTCCGCGCTATGTTCATTAAATTAATCCTAGCTTCTTCCCAAACTCTAAGCCCACGTCGCATCGTATTAGCTATATCGAAGGTTATTACGAAACTCGATATATATATATAAGTATATATATACATACAGTTGCACTTTATGTACGGATGAACAATTTTATTATCTGCTTTGCCCTAAAACAGTACAGGATAGAGGGAGTCGTCTCGAAGAGAGGAAGGAGAAAGATATTGTGGCTGTGTATTTTTATATATACAAAATAAAAATAAAAAAATATATATATATTTATATATTGTTTTTAATTGTACAGTATATATTATATATATTTTTTAATTAGATAAGTAGATAAATAAAAGATCTATTAAAAAAATTATCATTTTTTTTTTTTTTCTATAAGCGCAAATCTTTATTATAAGGTAGGAACTTTTCAAAATTTCTAACGACGAACAAGCGATCGATTACGTATTGGCCTTTGACACTTTTCGTAAATATTCCGAAAGATTCTAACGATATCATGATCAATCGCCGTCGATCTTGAAATTCGATAATATTGAGAAATGAATCGAGAGCGAGGAGTCACGATCTGACTTTGTAATAAATCAGCAAACTTGAAGCTCCGCGACACGCAAGTCGTAATATTTAAGTTAATGGCTCGGTATAATAAAGTTAATGGCTTTATGATAGCCATTCGAGGGACAAACAGAACGATGCATGGCCGTACCTGACTGCTAATGAATACGATCTGTGAGTATCCCCGTTCATCGAAATCTTTCGCAACCCCTTTTTTTCTATCTTTCGACGATCGATCGATCATCGAACATAATCGATGTTATTATTGTTATGCCAAATACAAATCCAAAAGTATTCCATGAAGGTTTACCGATTCTCCGATATCGAAAGGAAACAGTATCGAGTAAAAAGAAAACATATTTCCAATCGATTCAATCGCTTATCATCGCGTCGAAAAATTTCTCATATCTTTCTCATTTAATATCTTGTATATATCGAATATATATTATTATTGGATAGTTAGTTGATAGATTTTTCTTTTCACATTTTTTCTTCTTCTTCTTCTCACATAAACACACTTTATACGCCATTCGCAATTTGAATAACCTTTCGATTTAATCCGAAAAAAACGGACTATTTATCCGGACTATTGTCTTGACGGAATCGAATTCGTTTATTAGTCTTTATCGTGAAGTTAAATCATTGAGATAATCTCTGGTTTTGCATGTTAGATCTCGCATCTTTTGCAACGCTTTAACTTCGTCCTTTTTCGAACGAGTACGTGTACAAGAGAGAAAGAGAGAGAGAGAGAGAGAGAGAGAGAGAGAGAGAGAGAGAGAGTACTCTCCTTCATCTTTATCACCTTATAAAACGAAGATCTTTCGCGAGCAGGCGTAAATAATGGACCGTCGGCACTCGACACTCTCGAAACGCTCTTGCCAATGTGCTGCTAACGGACACCGCGCATATCGTGCGAGACGCGGAACGAAATTGCATTTTGCTCTCTCTCTCTCTCTCTCTCTCTCTCTCTCTCTCTCTCTCTCTTAATCTATCTCTCTCTTTCTCTGTATATCTTTCTCATGTGTTTTGTAGGTAGTCCACGGACACGCGTGTTCTTCGTACTTTTCTCACCTTTTATGCAAGTTTTTAACCCACTTTCGTTCCTTTTTCTCGAACTCGCCGTCTTTCGAAACGTAAATTAACTTTTATATTTATTTTCGATCGCTCATTGTACTACAACACGTCGGGTTTAACGCAAACCTTTCTTTTTGCTTCCTTAGTTGAAACGCATTAGGGCCGCGTTCGTCAATCGTTAATAATCATAATACTTCACACCGTGCTCGTGGCTAGGAGAGATATCATTTCTACGACATAAATCGTCGGGCTCGAATCGTTCCAGAAATATTTTTCACAAGAGTTTGGAAGTCGTTTTTGTTTTTATTGGTATACGTACGATCTTTGTCTTTTTTTGCTTATTTCTTTCTAATTAGATAAGCGAATATAATGAGACAATGTGTATCGTTGTGTTTTGGATTGGTATCGTGCCGTATCGGAACGGCAACCGAACGAAAGGGAATTTCGTTTTGTAAAGTAGAAAATTGGCGTGGGCGATATATCAAGGAGGGTAGAATATATGACGGCATTGTGAAACTCGGCAGACTCGCAAGCGAAACTCCGCGGAGAAAGAAGATGAGGATAGAAAGGAGATTGTGGATGGAGACAGAGACACAGAATGAGAGATGGAATGAGAGAAAGAAAGAAAGAGAAAGAGAAAAAGAGACAAAGAGAGAAAGAGAGAGAGAGAGAGAGAGAGAGAGAGAGAGAGAGAGAGAAAGTAAGGAGAAGGAGTAGAATACCGTGCAGAAAGGATATCAGACACAGTGGGATTTTATATGAGCCTCGGGATTCGAAATGAGGATTTACGATCGGTCCTCCTTGGCGAAAAAGAAACATTGTTTCAAATAAGACATCTTTCCCCTGTATCTTCCGAGCATCCTTTACTCTCTGTGCTATTCGAAAAGATCTCGAACGGTATAGACTTTTTAATCGAGAAGACGTTAAAAATATACGACAAAAGCAACAGAAAAAAAAATCATATGAAAGATTTTTTTATTCTTCTTTCGTACAAACACACACACACACAAACACACACATATATTTCTACATATCGTTGAAACGTACATTTCGAATTTCCTATCAAAATTAAAAAAAAAAAAGTCATTTACATACTTACATCTAACGTTATCTACTCATTCTCATTAACGTTTACATCTTACTAAATGTTTCTTACGTGACGGAGTGCATCTGTTCCAGAATTATTTTATGGATTATGTTCCAACGGGTTGTGTTATCTTATCTTTTGGAATATAGACCAGCTTAGAGAGTTAGGTATAGAGATAGAGATACATAGATATATATAAAAAGAGAGAGAGAGAGAGAGAGAGAGAAAGAGAGAGATATTCGCTTAGAAGCATCATTGGCTGCATCGTTAGATTAGAGACACAAGATGGCGTGATGCATTAATGGTGCCCTTGATGAGAAAAGTTTTCATTACGTTTAGCCATTTAAAATTAAAACAATCTACCAATCTACCTTGTTCCATCTCGTAGTTTCTTACCCTCTGGGATTCTTGCCTTAGCGGCTTCACGCCCTCTCTCTCTCTCTCTCTCTCTCTCTCTCTCTCTCTCTCTTTCTCTCTTTCCATCCGTCTGTCTTTCTCTCTGGAGCACTAGCCTGCCTCCATAGTCTCCACCCATCGAACGTATACCTACTTCTACCTACCAGCTAACTAGCTATCTAGCTAGCTAGCAGAGCAGCGGCCATGTTTTCTTCCCAACCTACGAGTTACGGGGTAGAAAAGATCGAAGTCGAAATTTCATTTCAATGAAACGAGTAGATCTCTCTTTGTGGTCTATCGTGAGATTGGCATCTTTCAAATACAGTTTCACTTTAGATTTTTATACATATTCATTAGCGATTAAAAGGGATAATTTTTATTCTTTGATAAAATTTGAAATCATAATTTTGTACGTTTTTCTTTTCTCTCTCTCTCTCTCTCTCTCTCTTTGCTTTCTTTTCTTTTTCTATTTCTTTTCATCTTTCTCCATCGATTTATACCGTTTCTTCGGAATATTCCTAAGGTTGGAAAGATGACGAATTGAAATAATTATTCCATTAATAAATTAATAACGATTGAATCAAGATGTATTAGTTCACGAAGATCGATTGAATTATCTGAAAATATTGAAATATATTTTAGATTAAAGTTTTCATACTGTAGGGTAACAGCGTCGGCGCTCAAGAGTCTCGTACTCGGCATTTATTGATCCGTCCGTGGAAAAGGCCAGGGGGTTGGCTTTAGAACATTCGAGGGGTAGTTGCAGCCCCAGGTCGCATCGACCTTACTTCCTATTGGCTAACAGCTCAGCAAGATGGCTACCTAGTAGCCACGTACCGGAAACGTGACGACTTCGTTCCAGTCTTGCGAAGCTTTCCCTTACCTTTTTTGTCCTCTCTCTCTCTCTCTCTCTCTCTCTCTCTCTCTCTCTCTCTCTTTCTTTCTTTTTCCTTTCTCTCCCCATCCTCTTTCCCTCCCCCATTTATACATCCTTCTCTATTCCTTCGTGCAACTCAAGAAACGAGCCGAGCCCTATGGAACGAACGGTTGAAGGAACGAGTCCACACCTCTACGCACCCCCTCTTCCTGACCTCTTCTCCACTTTTTTGCAAAATTTATTACAGCGATATATTCGCATCCATTAGATAGCTCACCTTTTTTTTCCTTCGTACATCTCCCGAAGACTCCCACGTAGACTTCTTTTCTTTTCCTTTCCTTTCCTCTTTACCTCCCATCTCTCTCTCTCTCTCTCTCTCTCTCTCTCTCTCTCTCTCTCTCTCTCTCTCTTCTCTTTCTTTCTTGAAGTGCATCCAGGCGTGTTACTCTTTACTGAGTTTTATGGATTTTTCGAACGTTCATCGAAATACGTGGTCCGTCAGGAAAAGTAATGAGATTGATTTTATTCAAGGAGAGCTTATATTACATGTTAGCGGCAATATTTGAGTGTGTGTTTGCGAAGGGTGTGATTCTATGTATATTTGTGTGTATGTATATATATATGTGTGTGTGTGTGTGTGTGTGTGTGTGTGCGGATATGTCTCTTTTCGTTATTGAGATTGAAATGATTTTCGAAATTAGCATATAAGTTGAAATGGTACTTGTTGACTTACGTCCTTCGTAATTTTATAAGATAATAAGATATTAAGATAATTTTTAACGAGACCATTCTGAATTGTATGAAAAAGAAAAGAAAAAGAAATAGCGACGATAAAATTTGTCAGATAATATTGGTCTCTCTAGGATTATTTATATATATATATATATATATATATATATATATATATATATATATATAACAAACTCATGTATGTATAATTCGTAATGTTTCTTCGAGATTCGTTGATTCTCCTCGACGGGAGGGACGGAGGAGTTCTTCGTTCGTGTCTACCTGAAGCTCGGGAGAACCTGTTTCTCCTTGATTATAGGTACATGAATTCCTCCACCATCTTAGGAGCCTTCTCAGAATCTCGATTCCATTCGTGATCGAAAAAGCGAACGTTGTCCTTTTCCCAAGTTAACTTTACCACCGTTCGAAATCGGAATAAGCTCGAAGGATTGAGCAATTACGGAATGCGAGTAAAAACTAAACGTCGCGGAAAGTTTTTATCGTACGATCGTCACCGATCACGTGAAACGCGAAAAAATCGTGAAAATAGGGGAGGGACGGGATTGAGTTTAGAATCGTCATTTTAAAAAGGACGAAAATTTGTATCCGTCGTTGAAACGATCAATTCAAAATATCGTTCGTTCGCTTGAGATCATCGATATTTATTATTTATCAAGCTACGTGCTCTATTAAGAAATATTTAGCGTTAAAAAAAAAAAAGAAAAAAGGAAAAATAAAAGAAGAATGAAAAGCAATTAAAACTAACTAATTGAACTAATTAATTTCATTCTCTTCGATAATTTTTTTATAAATTTCATTCGTATCTTCGTCGCTTAACTTAATTTTCATTAACGAATTTATATCAAACGTATCTATTCGTTACATTATCGCAATTTAACTCTCGAACTGTTAATTGAATCGAGTAAGCCTCGATAATGAATTGCGTAATAGGTTTAAGGGAATATTATCGTACGTGGAAATCGCGAAAAGGGTGGGCGAAGGACTACTGAGCGATAGTATATGGAATAAACCTCCGTAATAAACTCCTCGTACGATCGTAATGTAAGTTTACGCGCATGCGTTCGTAAGTAAGTAAGTACAGTACAGTACGACGAGTTGCTCGTCTCGCAATTATGCCTGGCGGACATCGCGAATAAAATTGCCGAGTATGAGCTTCTTAACGTCCTGCTACTCTCGTCCGTACGTCTTTGAACCCGCCTAATTCGCAATACTTGCGATTGATGGACTACCGTGGTTCCGCGATTTATCTATCAATTATGAGCCTACCGGATCGTAACCAGTTCTCTTTACTCTTAACGAGCGTACTTTAACACGAACGCCTTCCTTCGACCGTTACTTCGTCTTATCGTTTCATTTTCCTTTTTTCTTTCTTTTATTCTTTCTCTCTCTTTCTCTCTCTCTCTCTCTCTCTCTCTCTCTCTCTCTCTCTCTCTCTCTGTCTTTCTCTCACATACTCGATTGGTCTTCCAACTGTAAATTACATTTAAAGTTAAAGAGAGAGGGAGAGAGAGAGAGAGAGAGAGACGAGGATATTCTCTCACGATCGATGAAACGAACAACCAAGGAAACAGTTATCTCGATAATTCCACCAGGTGAATGTTCAAGGTAGAGCAAGTTTATTAAACGTTATAGCATTTACAACGAATGAATTAGTTTCTTATTTTTCCTTTTTCTTTTCTTTTCTTTCTGTTTTTATTTCTTCCTTTTTCTGTTCATGCCCCCGACAAGATTCTTAAATTTTCGTTGCCATTGCGTCAAGGATAAATTCGTATTGTACCTATTTATTTAATTTCTCCATTTATAACTTCGGTGAAAAATTTAAATTACATTTGTTTTTTTTTCTTTCCTTTCGTAATTAATCGAAAAACATTTTTCATAAGTCGACCCGAAGATTATTCGTTGGAATTTGATGAAAAAAAAAGACGAAGAGGGTTGTCGAAGACGTTGGTTATTTTATATCTCGCGAATGTTAGAAAAGGTAGAAGGGTGGTGGAACTTGGATGGTAGTGACTCGACTGCAAAAGGAAAGAGAGAGAGAGAGAGAGAGAGAGAGAGAGAGAGAGAAGAAGAGGTTGGAGATGGTTTGGCCTCCGGAGGCCGCGGTCGATACTGCGTCTCTCTACGAGGAAGGCAGTGTTGCCACTGAGTTTCCATGGAATTTATACTTTCTTAGCGAATGCTAAACTCCTTCTTGCGACTTTATACATAGCAGACATATATAATAATATATTTGAAATTGAACTACATAAACTGTTCCCGTTAAAATTACTAATAATTTTCTTTTCTTTTTGTTTTTTTTTTTTTTTTATTTTAAACAAGATCGCAATGGAAATTTTGTTTTCTCTCTTCTTCCTTTTCTTCATACGAATATATACTTTACCTTTATTAGAACGTATAATTGCGATCTTACACACGTTAATAAAATTTAAATAACGAACGTGTGCCGTTACATAAAAAATATCCTTATATCGTTGTCAATAAATTTACGATGTAAAGATCGTAGGATATAATAATTATTTATTTATTTCTTTTTTTTTTTTGATATCATAAAGGATGAATCAGATTTAGTTTTTAATAGGATAACAACGATGAAAGAGGCAAATTTTTTTAAAGTTTTCAAAGAACAGAGATCGTAGAAGGGTATTCTATTTTCGTGATCTAGTTCTAAGGTTGTATATACATATAACGGAAGGGTTTCAAACGGAATTTCGTGATCTTTTTTTTCTACATTCTATTCCGATAAGTTGTTGAAGGACACCAAAAGGAAAACCATTGTAACGAATCGTTAGGGTAGAAACATCGTTCCGTTTATAAGAAAGGGACACGTCTCCTTGTTTCCTTTATTTTATTTTTTCTTCTCTCTCTCTCTCTCTCTCTCTCTCTCTCTCTCTTTCTTTCTTTCTTTCTTCTTTGTATTGTTTTTTTTTCTCACGACCTTGGTACAGTGAAATCCATTCGGAAAGTAAAATATCTGAGGATGAAGGTTTATGAGAATATAGTGCTTGAACGCTACAACTGAGGAAAAGCGGAAAGCGTGATCGTTTTATAACGACAAATGGGATTTCATAGTTGCAATGTTTTGCGTTTGTCCAAAGAGGAAATGAGAAATGACGATAGCGACGTAACAGCTCGTTAACATTTATTCAGAACGTCGAACGTTTTTTTTTTTGTCGTTAAAGACACGTGTAACACTTACTCGCACTTACATTTTCCATTTTATTTTGAACGTTAATCGTACTCGCAAGTTTTTGTTTTTATTTATTTATTTTTTTTTCTTTATAATCATTCATGTGAAATTATATATTCAACGAACGTGACGCGATCACTTTTACCACCTTTATATATATATATATATGTATATATTTTTTTTCTCGAAAAGTTTATAATAAAAATAGAGTCTGACGTGTTATATTTATGAAAATTTATGAAGTTACGAGGATGATTTATAAAAAGAATTATTTCATAGGTAGGTAGGTAGGAAGGTAGGTAGGTAGGTAGGCGATTCAAACTAAACGATGTTTGGTCCGTTGTTATCGAGAATATCGATTTTTAAATTTCGATCGATATTAAGAAGAAAAAGAAGCACGAGGCATATAAGCTTAACTGCGTTAAGCTAAATGTCTCTTGCTACTAAGATTCGTACGAAGTTATTCGAAGAAGGTAAATCCGTCGGTCGAGAAAGAGAAGCACGTGCTCTCGCTCGTTCACTCTCGATTTCATTGTGTTTTTATTGCGCCTCTTAAATTCGCATTTATGAGCTCTTATGTTCTCCCCCGCCTTCCTACCGTGCGGCTCTTCACCTTGCCGCTGCGTCGTCTCGTGCTGGACGACGTAACACCGACACCGTGGACCGAATAACATGCACGAGGGTCTCTTTACGTTAAGCCACGTACATGCTAGCTTCTTTCTTGCGAACTGATCTTAATGTGAATCGTCACTATCGTTCTCACTGACACTTAAGAGCAACACTTAAATGGGGCGGGGATGGGGGGGCAGAGGGCTTTAATATCGATTTCGTCGGACTTCGAAAAGATTTCTTTTTCTACTTAATACACTACGTAAACTCATTGTACATAAAGATCAAGAAAATAATAATACTGGGAAAATTTGAAAACTATTCTGTTAAATACTGAAATATCGTACTATAAAACAAATACAATATTATAATATACACATTAATATATATATATATATATATATATATATATATATGTAATAGTTATGATATACGTATAGAAATGCAATAATTATTATATATAATGTAAATACAAACAATGTAGCTAAGTAATATTATCGTATATATAGACATTGAAAGATTAATGAGATAATTTGAAGAATTTTTATGTATCAAAGTATCATGCTCGTCCTTTGATCTACGAAACGAAGAAAAAAATAATTTTCTATTTAGATATAAAAAGAATTAGTCCCGCAAAATTTTTTTTTAAACTCTTACGTTACCTTAAAAAAAAAAAAAACAAGAAAAAAATTAGCTAATATAATAAAAAAAATCTTTTATTGCTTTCCAAAATTCGAATCCATTAATTTTTCTTTAATTTCGAGAATTCTCGAAAACGCTGGAATAGTCGAGTGGCTCGATCCTAAACATATCGCGATAAACATGTTAAATATTTTTATCGTTGTCTCGAAAGGATACCGCCTCGGGTTGGTAAGAATTTCGAAGAGTTTTAATTAACAATCATCTTTCTACGGCGAAACGAAAGTCGACGAACGTGATAGTCTCGAATAGATGGGAGAAACGGAATTCGATGATAATTTCTACGATTGGCCAATTCGAGCTTCGTCTTGTGATTTTAGGTCCAACCCACGACGTCTTAATAGCTTGCCCTCTCATCCTTCGGGATCGCATCATGGCCGGGCTGGCTCGTTTTCTCAACTTACACTTGATTATCTATTTTCTTTTTTTTTATTTTTATTATTTTTTTTTTTTTTACATCGAAAATCATCATAACGTTAGACCATGTAAAATTCTAGTAGATTATAATTCGTTTCGTTAGAATATTCGTCCCTTATAAAAAGTTGCTTTGAACATTATCAAATTTATATTAATGGATAATCCTGCATATATATATATATATATATATATATATTTATTTATTTATTTATGATGAAATAAATAAAAAATTTGATGCACAAAATTTTATTTATAAAAAACTATATAATAATAAATATATAATTTATATATATATATATATATAACAATAACAACTTCTATATGAATATCATTTATAAATATTAGGTCGTCAAGGATGAAATTTGTAGGAGAAAAGGCAGTTAGGCATTATTAACTACAAATTTCATCCTTGACGACCTAATATTTATAAATAATATTCATATTAATCAGTTTATGAAAGACGCGAGATATCTCTCGCGTTCTGTTTGTTTATGATGATTTAATATACTCTAGATAGACATTAGTGATGTTGTATGCATGTGCGTACATACATACATAGATTGAAAACGGACTTCTTGCAATGTTCTCACGTCTGTCTATATACGATGTGTTTTACGTTTATTAGTTTATAGCAGATATCGTAGAGTGTGCAGGCAGTTAGGCACAAATAGGACGACCACTGTCGACTTAAATGACCCAAGCTGGGTTTGTAAAGTTATAATTTATCGTTGATCATCATTAACGAAAAAAACTCTGTCGGTATACAAAGTTCTAAGCAAGAAAGGGCCAATGAATTTATAGCCTTTAGAAATGAAATCATAAAAGGCTTTTGTACGCATACGAAGACATACATACATACATACATACATACATATATATATATATATATATATATATATATATATATATATATATTATGGACAACGCGACTTCTTCTTCTTCGTACGTTTCAAATCCTTTTGAAATTTTTCCTCAATTCATTCGTTAATTATCCTCCATACCGTCGTTATTCAAAATTTCCTTTTCCCTTTTTTTGTCAATTCGAACTCAATAGATAGATTATATTTACATAAATATATCTAATACGTAAAGTTTCATATATTTTTATCGTTTTAATATAAAAATTCGAACGTTCGTATAATACATTTTTGCTCGTAATAAAATTGGCAGCGTTTTTTTTTTTGAAATGATCAATTTTTTTTTTTTTTCTTTACTCAACCTTTTCTTTTCACTCAAAAAGATATTGTTTTTAAACTTTACTATGGATTAAAGCGTAATTTATTTTTTTTTTTTCTTAAATACTTCCGCGTGAAATATCTTTTGTTTCTTTATTTAAAATTTGACATAATCATGGGCAAGCAATGATAGGATATAAAATAATTTGAACTCGCATTGTAGACAAAAAGTGTTTTAAGTTATTATTTCCTAAGATGGAAACGATATCGTCATACGTTAATCAAACATAAACTCCTTTTTGATCGACGAACGGCCGAAGGATAATGTGATCAAGTGATTAGAAAATCAATAAACTTGGCAAGGACATTTGGTGCATTTCAATCAAGTAATGGCCACTTAACGTATAATATTAGATTTTTATTTGTCATCATCACGTTACAGGAAGAAACGAAGTGTTATCGTTGACGCATTAATTCAACGTAATATTTTTTAATAAAGTTAATTTCGTATTTATTATGCGATCGAATTCATATTAGATAATTAAAAACGTTCAATCGAAAAAGGAATAATTATTCTTCCTTTCTTTACGCAAGTTTTAGACGACTACATTATTATTTGTCGAATAGCTCCTAATGGTCATCGACAGTCTGGATATATGAGTGTATATGTTCTAAACATTTTTATATCTTCTTCTTTTTCATTAATTAAACTCAACAAAGTACTCTAAATTTATTATTATGATATACATGTTTAAAGGATTGACCAAAACAATGATATATATATATATATATATATATATATATATATATATTACATTATAAATTTATTTATACTTATATGTACTTATAAAATATAGAGTGTCCTTTTGCCTCAATCAATAATATTTTCAAGAGAATTTCTAGTAATATAAAAAAGAAGTTTCAAAATTGCATTTAAATCGGAAGGAGAAAACTCTAGAAACTAAAAAAAAGGCTTTAGCATTTAAGACGATCGTTAAGGTCGACGTGCAATTCGGGTTCGTAAAGTATTCAGGCACAACGTAATTTGTACTTACCTAACCTAAGGATTTGCCTTAAGATCCCAGAATCACGAGTCTCGCAATCAGATCTAATGTTACTTTATTATGTTTTACCGCCTAACCCAAGACCGTCGTAATCCTGATAAAAGCTAACCTTCGTCCAATTGTTCCCTTTATAGATCACTGAAAAAAAAAAAAGAAAATTTTCTTCATAAATTTATGATAGTGCGTAAAAATTAATGAATTTTATTTTTTAGTTATAGACAAATACATACGTAACCACCGGTTAAAGAAAAATTATTATTATTAAGATAATTATGTGTGTACACACGCACA
Organism: Dolichovespula sylvestris; assembly: GCA_918808275.2. Lineage (NCBI taxonomy): Eukaryota > Metazoa > Arthropoda > Insecta > Hymenoptera > Vespidae > Dolichovespula > Dolichovespula sylvestris. The sequence continues at coordinate 2,871,656 of OU964963.1, read as the reverse complement.
CATGCACACATACATACATATGTAACTTAAGTCACACATTTAGATTTTCTGTATTTCTTAATCATTGTAATTGTTAATTTATATCCGAAATTCGTTTATGATTTTTAAGTATAATTTACACTGAGTATATGATATGATTATACTAGTACGGGGCGAGTCAAAAGTTCCTAGATGAGCCAAAAGTTGATTTTAATTCCTAGATGATACAAATAATCAGTAAATTCTTTTCGTGACTTTTTAGACTTATTAGACTATTTTCAAGCTAGGCTTATGGTTTTACAACGTGCATAAAAGAGACGTCATCTTAACTAGTCTCGAAATAGAGTGACAATTAATTTTTGCGAACGCCTAAGAACTTTTTATCCGTCCAGGAACCTTCGAGCAATCTAAAAACTTTTGCCTTACCATGTATAAGTAACACCATGACTTTCACGCGATATAATTTTTTTAGCGGACATAAAAAAAAAATTAGATCATACAGACGATTGAATCAGATCGATCTTATCGACGAATGGATCTGAAGAAATAGAACAAACAAAAATCATTAAGACAAACGAAAACATTGAAATGCGCGTTTTTTTTAGATATATTTCTTGCTTATTTTTTTTTTTTTTTTTTTTTTTTTTTTTTTTACTTTAGAGTAGACATCCATGAGAACAATCTTGATAAAAGCTTCCCATTATAAAGTGTATATCGTAGGATCGTAGGAGTGTAGATAGTCGTCGGTCTTTCTTGTTGTCGTTGGTGCCATTAAAATACCGAGAAAGATTCCCTCCTCGCAAACCGATTTACTTGCCTATTTTTATCCATTTCCTTGGCATTTCCTCGGGTGCGTACGGTCGGCTAAAGGGTAGCTGAAAGGACAATGTGCCATGGAGGCTGCTTTCATCGATCGTTTCAAACGTGAATCGCAGTAAAACCTTCGTCGTCTTTCACGATTGCAACTAAGCTGTAAATTCTTCCGATAACGTTATTCTACTCTCTCTCTCTCTCTCTCTCTCTCTCTCTCTCTCTCTCTCTCTCTCTCTCTCTCTCTCTCTCTCTTATCACGATTCCTTAGAGCAAGATAAAATTTAAGTCTGATTAGAATTTTTGCTGAAAACTTCGATTTCACTTCGTGGATCATAAAAATTCATGAAAAATTCTACAATTCTTATCGTTATATCGACCCGATATAAAATATATTTGAAATTTGTGGATTTATTCGACGTGTCTTTTATATTGTCACAATAAACTATAGCAATACTTTATTTTCTCGTTGAACATTTTTCATCGGGATTACGTAGAATATCTACGATTTAGATAAAGAAGAAAATATCATGGGCAAACTACAACAACGTTTTCTATTCGACTCGCTACGATGTCGATGATCGTAATGGCAACAGCAATGATAATTATAATGATGATGATGATGATAATGATGATCGCGATGATGATGATAATGATGATGACAGGTAATGAGTGGTCTCCAGGACTGTGTGGTAACGTAGCAAGAAATAGTGGTAGGTTGCTTGGTCAATACCACAGGGAATGATGTCCAAGCGAAGAGTTAAACGTTTCCGAGAGACAAGAGAGTTCGATCTTTGACGGTGCATTGTTCCATATTTACAGGAGAGCCTTTAAAGCGAAGAAATGGCCGTAGCAAAAAGGCGTCTAGTGTCTCAATTAGTCCCGTTCTCTCTTCGACTACGTTCGCGTCTTCGTTCGAGTTTTACTGTCCGCGGAGTTGTACTACAGTATCCTGCCACTCCATTACCCCTCGCATACTAAAGTAATTTCTCGTTCCAAATATAGATTTTTGAAAAAAAAAAAAAAAAAAAAAGCAATTTTTTCTCAAAATCCATATGCTGTTTATTCGTTTGTTCTGAAATTTGTATACCATTATGAAGAGCTTCGAAAGATATTCCGATATGTAGTTCTGAATGATATTTTTTCTTTTTGTTTTCTTGAATGATTCATCCTACAGATATATATTACCATATGATACCATAAGGTAAATTCGATCGATTTGTTTCAAGAATATGTTCTATCGAAAATTTTCGATGTCGAAAGATAAGGAAGGACAGAACAAGAGACGGAAGAGTGAATTAACAAAGGGTGAAGATATAGAGAGAAAGAGAGAGAGAGAGAGAGAGAGAGAGAGAGAGAAGAGGAAGAAGAAGAAGAAGAAAGAGAACAAGCAGTTCGCATAGGAACTGTCATCAAGAGGAGCCGGCATTTTACAAAGTATAAAGCCAAAGCATATTGCCTGCAGGTGCTACACAGAAGGCAGTCCGCAGGTAGATACGGTGGGCGCCTGATTGGCTTGGCTCGCTCGGGTTCCATCCTACGGTTTTGCGACGGTGCTGTACGAGGCAAAGAGAGGCGGTCGTTGTTACGTGTCGTTCACAACAAACTCGTCTCGCGGCGCCTTGCTCTGCTA
>OU964963.1:2836734-2861734 GCA_918808275.2 Dolichovespula sylvestris | reverse complement strand
TCTTCTTTACCGACTCTCAACTTTAACTTTCTTCCTTATCGAATGATCACTATCGACTTTCCACATCTTGTGTCAGGTGGCGCCACGATAGAACGGAGGACGACGTTTCCATTTAAATGCTCTTTAAAAGGGGATACGTGAAGGTAGTACGTATGTCTCTCTCGTAAAATAAAGAATATTGTCTAATAAAAATCTAGAATATCGTAATAACGCTCGCGTGTTATTTTATTTTCGTTATTATATTTATTATTTTAATATAAATTTTTTTTATCAAATTCAAAATTTATAATGACCGAATTTTAGAGAATGTACGAAATTATTTATTTATTTTTTTTTTTTTTTTTTTTTTTTTATATAAACGACGAACGATTTCGTTGGAGTTTTGCATTGATGTTCGATAATAGTTAATTAAATAAAAAGAAAATATCTCCGTTACTAGACGTACGAGAGCAAAAAAAAAAACAAATAGGGACAAATTTAAAATGAGAAAGAGGAAGCGGACATTGTAGAATCAAGATGGTTTCACGAGTAGCGTGGCAGACGAGAGGAGGATGGTATAAATATAAAAGTAGAAAGAGATACGTTGATTCAGGATAAAGGGAAATGAACAAAGAGAAAAGCTGGAATACGAAGAAGTAGCGAGATACGGAGAGGCTAAACTCTGTCTGACTCTCATTAAACTGAATTGTCTTTTCAGGAAGATGGGCTTCCTTAATTACTCGACCCTTTCAGCAACTCTGCTTCTTCTTCAAACGTTCCCCGAAATGTCTTTCGTACGAATTGCAATTTGACGAACGCATAAACCGACAAAAGTTAAATCTTCTTTTACTTCCAAATTCTATCCTTTCTTCTTCTCCTTATTTTTTTTTGTTCGTTTTTTCTTTTTTTCCTTTTAAATTAATAAAAAAAAAACACACACAATACCGTTTGTTCTGAATTAACCTTATATAAAACTTTTTAATTATTAACCTAGCGATACAGTAATTAAATAGTAATTAAGGTGAACGAAGAAAAGAAATAAGTGGAAACAAACATTACTTTGCTAATTATTATGAATATAAAAATGAAATCTCTTTGTTCGTATCATACTGAGAACTCTCTTGAGATGAACCTCTCGTGAAGAGATGCACTGAGACGAAAGTATGGTGAGCATAGGATAAAGAGAGAAAGACAAAGAGAGAGAGAGGGAGAGAGAGAGAGATAAAAAGTAACAAAGGAAGTAAAAGCAGAAAGAAGAAGAAGAGAGAGAGAGAGAGAAAGAGAGAGACAAAAAGAAAAGGAAAGAAAGAGAGAGAGAGAGAGAGAGAGAGAGAGAAGAGCCTCTAAATATGCTAATATCCACAACGTAGGGTAATGAGTTCCTTGTGCCACTATGATCTTCCGAATTGCTATGCATATATACGTAGCTATAAACACAACTTTAGATTACTATATGTAGCATATCAAACGCTCCAGGGTATGCGACTTATTGGCCGTTTGAAGCAGCCTGCTCTGTCTGCTCGCTTTCTATCTCCTATTTCCACGCATCGTCTATGTACCATCGCAAATCCTTCTTTATTATTTTCATTTTGGATTCTAATTTATATGCGGTTAGAGTATATACGAGTTAAAATACGTTGGATGTCCGTCGATCGAAAGAGAGAGAAAAGGAGAGATAGAGGGAGAGAGAGAGAGAGAGAGAGAGAGAGAGAGAGAGAGAGAGAGAGAGAAGAATATAATATCGTTAATAATATGTAATTTTATTGTAATTATATTTAATTGTATCTACGTAATTGTATCTACATAAATTATCTACCTTAAGTCTTTCATAGAAATAAGTTAATAAAACATTCGTGGAAAAACATATTTTTAATTTTTCTTCTATTATCTTTTCAAATAATATATACGTCTTCGTTGTAAAGGTAACTGTAAATAATTACCTACTTGAATTTATGCATCTGAATAATTTATATTCGAAATATTTTGGAATATTGTAACATTTCCTTTTAAAAATTTTTTTATAATATATTTGCAATCAAAACGTTGCAATAGATATTGCAATCTTCTTCAAGATTTTTTTTTTTTTTTTGATATTGTAAAATTATATTATAATCTTAATATATATTGCGAATATATTAAATATTAAATATTAAGAAATAAAAAATAAAAAAATAAAAAGAAAAATATGAAAAATATTATCAATATAATCGCTTTATCCATTCTATATACTCTATTCTATTTTCTATCAAATATATAAATATATAATGGAACGAGAAAGAAGAGGCCATCCAGTGAAGAAAATTGATTTCTTTATTTCTTCTTCGAAAAGGATTTCATCGATGATCAATAATCGATAAGAATTCGTACGATGCTGCTATTATTCAGGAGAGCACGTTAATCCGGGAAGAGGGGGAGGGGGGAATAGGAAGGCGGCTCTGGTAATTTCCGCAAGGCCTCCACCTTCATCTCATATCCGGATCGTCATCAATCCCTCTGCCGGTCCTCCATCACATTTTCAATTTCCCCCACGTTTCTCGTTTCCTGCTCCTCTCTTGACCCTCCTCTTGACTCGCCTTCGGTTTTCCTCGATCAAACTCGATTCCCAACCGATGCGTCACTATTTCATCAATCCTTTTTTTCATCTTTTATTTCTCATCTTTCGTCTCTCACTTTTTATTTTTCATTTTTCATTTTTCATTTTTCATTTAATCGAAAAGCTTGTTCGTCACCTCAAAAATATACTCGCGTTCCCGTTATAATTGTAAATAAAAAAATTTCATTTCCAAATATCATCGGATGCGTTATGAATTGACGAAAGGGAAATAAGAGTTGGAGATGTTTTGATGGAATTGATTCGAACGTGAGAATATACACGTTCTCGGATAAATTGTTTTTTGTGATAGCAGATCGACGACGACAACCCTTAACCCTTTTGTATCATCGATCGTTTAGGGTCAATGATTTAAGCACAATGGACGCCATTTAAAATGTCGACTCGATTTACCCTTATCAGTCGATAAAGCATGCAAATGCTATTCTCTTCCGCCTCGTGTAAGTGAATACGGATATTTCTGATGATTATGTATTCGAATTTGGACAAAGGTTGGTTGGATATATATAAATTGTCGAATTTAATGGATAATACAATCGTATCGAAGGATTCTCGATTTGTGTCAAGTAATCGTTTTCCTTCTTTCCCCCTCTTCCCCCTCCTACAACCCCGTTCGACGCTTCCCAATAAATTCAAATGAAAATTGTCGCAAACGTTCATCCGTTTAAAATCTTCTTCGTGGAGATGTGTCGATCTTGTTAGTTCTCGTGAAGGAAGAAAGAGATAAACGAAACAAGGACACGCAAGCCATGCGAAACGATTTGGAAATCAGAGTCATGAAATCTTGACGGGCGCGTGGCCCCCACGCTGAACGCAGCGACGACGGATGACGATGCCTCGGGAAAAACTAGACTAGGCGTTTTTATGGGCCATCAAATTACGCCGACCACCCCATAAAATGTTTAAGCGGACTTCCGTGCAAGACACTCGACCGACGACCAGGCTAATGTCCTTTGGCAAAAGCGCATCCACCTGTCTGTCTCACAACCTGTGTTTATCCTATCTCTTTTCTTTTTTTTTTTTCCCCATCATCATAAATTAATAGAATTTTTATAAAAGACAAAGAGAAATATAGCGAATTAGTTACGCTAGCTTTTCCTAAGGTTTATTATCGTTTAATTTTTCAACGCCTCTCTCTCTCTCTCTCTCTCTCTCTCTCTCTCTCTCTCTCTCTCTGAAATATTTTCCAAATCGATTTGTCATTCGATCGTTTCGATTTTGTCCCGTCACTTTTGTATCACGAAAACAAAAATAATAAATAAATTTGTAAATTAATTTGCGGTATTATAAACTTTTTAGATACGTATTTATGCTCACGCACATAGATAGATTTCTAAACATATATGTGTGCGTAGATACCCACATGATCGATTTTAAGTAGGAAGATCTATGACTACACTATCGGCCGTTGTTGTACGATGAATGAATTAGCTTAGCTCGTATAATGGATAATGATGGCTTTGCACTTGGCATTGGAAGATTTCATGTCCGACTTTGAATAAACGCATAAATAGCAACAGGCCGTGTGTTCGCTAACGCCTTTAATATCACGAATATAAATGTCGGCCATAATTCAATATTATAATAATATTCTCGAGTAATAAGGGGTTTATTGTGCCAATTAATACGCATCGTTAAAGTAATCATTAGTGATACGTTTCGATCGTATTTATAATTCAATCTATTTCGATCGATTTAGACAAACTATCTCGTACGATTTCTCTCGTTCTCTCTCTCTCTCTCTCTCTCTCTCTCTCTCTCTCTCTCTTTCTCTGTCTTCTTTTCTCTTATTCTCTCTTTCTCATTCAAAAATCATGATCGTCTCGAGTAATCCACAGTTCAAACTTTACTATGGGTCGTTTCAATTATCGTTCCTACGATCGTGTAGGCTCAACGACCGTGCTAATGCCAGTGAAAACAAATAATAATGAAGAAAGCTGACAATGAATAAGTACTTGTAAACAAGATAATAAATTACAACTCTAAATGATTATTTTATGTTGAGCATATATACATTACAAATAAAAGAACGGAAGATAGCAGGAATTACCAATACCTATCTATTTATGGTAAATTCGAAGCGAATATTTAACGAAATTATACAAGAACACAGTTTCACGGGTGCGTTTCAGGTTTCACAAATATTATACGTATGCATACACCTACCTACTTACCTATTTCCTTTCTTTTTTCTTCTTTTTCTTTTATTTTTTTTTTTTGTTTTTTATTGTTTTGATCTCTTTCCTTCTTCTCGTAACGATTTAAACAATTTTTTAACCACTCGAATAAAGAAATATCGAAATGTTTGAAATAATAAAAACAACAACAAAAAAGGAAACAGATATATATATATATATATATATATAGCTATTACATTTTCGATTTTCTCCATAATTCGTACTCGAATGACTGAATAACTCGAAGCACGCCGTTGGGACGATAATCGAAGGAAATATTTAAAAAAAAAAGTGAGGGGATTGCCGCGATGAAGCAGGGAGGTGAGAGGAGGTAGGGAATGGGATAGGGGAGGGCGGGTGTTGCGGTAGACTGTGCGGAAGGGAGGTGGGAAAGAGCGTTCGCGCATCTTTCCTGTAGAAAAAAAAAGATAGGCGGACCCTTCCTTCGTTCACATCCTCATAACGCGATAGTCATTTTAAACGATTCTCTATCTCTCTCTCTCTCTCTCTCTCTCTCATGTCTCTGTCTCTCATACCGGAGAGACCACCCATCGTCAAGGAGATCATCGCGTTCCTTTCTTCGATCCCCGTTTGTTTGTTGGCATTTTTACTTAATATGTAGCCAAAATAAAAGAATTCAAAATCGGATTCTGAATGGATTCTTTTTTTGTTTTTATTTGTATTTTTCTTTTTTCTTTTGATTATTCTTACCGATTTACTTTATGTTTCATTTTAACGCGTTTAATCATCGTAAGGTCCATCGTTGACGAAATAATAGATATTTCGTTAACGGATGATCAGAAATTAATTGACATTAATAGGGCTCACCGATTAACACAGGGATTAAAAATGATTAACGCAAGTTTTTCTTTTCTTTTTTTTTGTCGAGTTCAATCTTCCCTCCCTACCAATCACGATTTTATTCCCAATTTTTTTTTCTCTTCATCCCGTTCGCCATCCTCTTTCTTCTCTTTTTTGTTTTCTTTTTTCTATGCGTTCTTTTTTTCTTTTTATTATTATTATTCTTATTATTATAACCGAGGTAGGTATGTTTCTGGATCTACTAATTGGTCGTAAAGAAAATTATGTTCGAACAAGGGGCGGAGGGAGGGCGTCCTCTCTCGAAAGATCCTCTCATGAGGTCGTAACAGATACCGACTCGTCTCCATTATTTCTCTCTTTTCTTTTTTTCTTTTCTTTTTCCCTTTTTTTTTTTTCTTCTTCCCTCCGGTGTTTTTCTTTTCGCACGATTTTTCCTCCCGTGATTTTTTCGTACTCCCTATCTTTCCTTCCGCAAAATCTTTTCACCGTTCGATGGTTATACGATCCTTGTAAGATCACTGTAGTTTTCATTCACAGTTACAACCGAAACCGAGAAGATCATTAAAATGATTTCAAAGAGCGTATCATAAGAATTTTGTTCTGTATGTAGTATTTATTTACTTACTTAGCTACTTATATACGTGAGTATACCACTTGGAAATAAATCATCGCGAACGTTATAGTAAAAACTAGTAGTTTATAGTTACGTTGTCGCGTGGCAATGTGACCGCTATGTTTTTTTTTTTTTTCGTCTATATTATATACAATTTGCTCTGATTCGTCTCGAACTCTATTTGGTTTGGTTCGACTTCGTATCGAAATTGCAGAAACGTTAACATCACGAAGGAGAGAGAACTAAAGTAATAATCTAATCTAAGTAATAATAATTTTCAAACATTCTTTATGTCAAGAGTAAAGTCTAATTATGTTTAATTTATATCAATGAAATATAGATGTGTATGTTAATCGTGTTAATTAGATAACGATTTAATATATGCATACATACATACATACATACATACATACATACATACACACACACACACACACATATATATATATATATATAAATCGGAATAATTTTATATAAATCCATATACCGAAAGGGTATTAGAGATAAAAATTCGTTCGATCGATCGGAACCGATGATTGGGAGTCGGAGTTAACGAGAAGACGGTAGCACACAATCGACGTTCGTTTACAAAATTTTCATCCGCGAGTCGGGAGCGTTATTCGCTCGAGATGCCGATGGTGGTGGCAAATATATTATGCCTCTCGTAAAATTAACTTTTTACGATCATTTTATGGTCGCGTTGGCGCGCGCGAGAGCGCTGTCCGTCGATGCTTACAACAAGTGCACGGTTGTAGGTGCAGGAGAGTTTGCCGGAGCGCACGCGAAAGAGAAAGAGAAAGAGAAAGACAGAAGAAGAGAGAGAGAGAATAATTCTCACAGCTGAACGTCGTCGCGAAGGGGCTCGTGCCAGCTCGTCACGGATCTCTTTCATCATACGCGTCGGTAGAAGAACACTGGACCGTTTTTATAGACCACCGATTCTGGCCGATCGTTATGATTTTATGTCGAATAGCGCCTCGATTCAACGATATAATCGTTTAATTTTCCTTCATTGACAGGTGAACGCCGAAACGTGACCAAACGAATCCCGTATTTTGCATTGGTCTCGTCTATCGTCGTTCCTCTATCCTTTTTCTCGACACGATATTCTCGATTTTTCCCAATCTCTCTCTCTAATTTTCTTCGCATATTGTATTAATTTCATATGTTTCCTCTTATTTGCGTATATCCTTTTACTTCCTAGGTCAAGCTGATATTTTTTTATCTATTTATTATTATTTCGTTAATCGACTATCCTCTTTATTCGCCATATCCCCTCATAAAGTCTCTCGTTCAATGATATAATATATTTAATAATTACTACGATTTGATTTGATTGGGTATCTGTTTACTTCATTTATCGTTATTATTGTTGTCGTTCAATTAATTATTATTCGATTAAAAAATTATAATTCTTTTAGACACTCTATTACTATGAAATTTCATTCGATTATTATTGACGCTTCTTATCGATTTTGTTTCTCCAATTTTTCTAACATATATATATATATATATATATATATATATATATATATATATATATATATATCACTTTACTTCATAAGTTTCATCCTTATCGTCGTTCGAATTAATTGACCATACATTTTTCTTTTCTTTTTTTTTTAAATATTATTACTATCAAATTTTCCATTAATTTTTTCGTTTTAGATTCAGCGTTGCTGTGACAAATATTCGTCTTCTCTCTCTCTCTCTCTCTCTCTCTCTCTCTCTCTCTCTCTCTCTCTCTCTATCTATCTATCTATCTATCTGTTTCCCTCTTCATCGTCGATGCCACGCGTCGTGGCGTGCACTTCTTGCGTCACTAATTATCCTCGCTTAGATTAACGACATGAAAAAGTCGAGAAACAATAACAGTCACATTATATACTCTTTAAATTCATCACGGTCCTGACGCATTGAATCGAATCGCGTGTCGTTAAGAAAAATCACGACGATAGCTAAAGATTATCTTTTAGCGTACGTTAAATGTCAAACGTTAAGGACGAAGCGAACAGGCGTATGAACACGAACTGAACGAACCGATGGGATCGACGCGCTCTAAATATTCCCTTCGGGACTCCCTCCGTCGAACTTAACTTTCTCTCCGTCGAAAGGAGTACGCGAAAAGAAGAAGAAAAAAGAAACAAGAAAAAACGTAACAAAAAAAAGAATAAAGAAAAAGAACAAAAAACGAGACCGATTTGTAGTCGAACGAGATCAGGTATGAACAGCGCGAGTAACTTAAATTTCACTCGAAAAATTTGGGTCACAGCTTGCGAGACAGGAGCATTTCGAAGTCGCCCGAATTTCATTTCCCTTTTTCTTTTTTCTTTTTTTTTTTCGTTTCTACCTTCTTCCTTTTTTTTCATTCATAGCAATTATATCGAGGTGTAAACGCGTGGGAGATATTATTTTTCTCCAAAAGTTCGAGCTTGGAAGGAAAAAGAAACCGAGATAAACGAATAAAGGGGGATAAGGAATAGAAAAAGGGAAAAGACGAAGGATGATTTCGAAAGTTCCTTGGAAAGCTGCCAGTCGCCAAAGCAGCCAAGAGCGAGTTCCGTGAAACGCATCGGCTCGGTTGCAAACAATTTATATTTATGAAGCTATTACGAAGGTGGTCTTTCAACCGTCTAAAAAAAGGGATTAACTCGGTGGTATTGTCTTGGAACGTTCGAACGTACATACGTAGGTATATTAGATCGTTAAAAATCCGAATCTCTTTTGAGACACACACTTTTCTTTCTTTTTTTCTTTCTTTCTCTCTCTCTCTCTCTCATCTTCTCTTGATATATAATTCATACTTCGCGGTTCTCCGTCTGCGATTCTTGGATCTGGTATCCTATCTATGCAAACGCATGTGCATTTGACCGGGTGTATATTTATGTATATAGCTATTATATGTACGATGCCAGCTTGTTTATGCAGATGTCTGTAGTCTTTCCATAGAGTAACGTACATACATACGTTCGGTGGTTTACATTCGAGCACGTTCCTGTCGTTTATATGCGTCCTCACTTCGATAGAGAAAGAAAGAATAACATTTTTAGAACATTTTCATTCTATATTTTATAATTTCGATGAGTATTATTATTTTTTCTTTTTTTTTTTTTTTTTGTATTCGACGACATCGTAAGAAACAATTTTAATGAAATTTCGAAATCTAAGTAATTCTATATAATTAATAACTATATATCCAGAATTATAACATAACGATAACTAACTATAATTAGTTAGAATTATATATAAATTGAATTGTCAAATATTGTATAATCATTCTACACTTTTCTAATGTTTGTAATTGAGGGAGAGAGAGAGAGAGAGAGAGAGAGAGAGAGAGAGAGAGAGGTAGAAAAAATTTGATTAGAATAAAAAAAAAAAGAAAGAAAAAGCAATAAAAAAGTGTGCGCTTGCTCGAAGATGAAACTTGTGTTGGGGGAGGGGGGGGGGGGAAGAAAAGAATGAGTTCGGTCGTTTTTTTCACATGTATAGAGACATACGTACATAGATATATATATGCATACATATATACGCAAATACGTAGCTATCACACGTGTCCGTGAATCTCGCTTGCGGTTTCTCAGAGGCAAACGTGTGTTTACGTGAGCCGGCGAAAACCGAGACTGAATTCTGAAAGAGCTCCAGTCTCCGACGCCGACGACGCGATCATATTATTTTCCTTGAATTATTTATAGAACGTTGCGAGTAGCGGCAGACCGAATGGGAGATATATAGAAATAAGGAGAAGGAGAGGAAGGATAAAATAAATAGGAGGAAGGAGAATAAGCCTAAGTGCATTAGAGTATGGCTCCATGCGACGTTCCTTAGTGGACGTGCAAATATAATCGACGAGAACACACGATGCTGATTCGTTCGTTTCGGCAAAAAAGAATTTCCACCTTTCAGCATAGTTCTTTCTTTGCTCTAATATCATCGATCAACTTATAAACTCATATATCGCGTTTTACCGCATGATCGCGCCGTTGTACTGGTCTAAAAAAAAAAAATGAAAAAAAAAGAAAAACCAAACGAAGTTGCATCCGTTATGAGAGAAAGCGCATAATATGAAGAAGGAGAAAAGGAGAAAAACGAAAAAAAGGAGGGGAAAATTTGTGAGCGAAATGAAGGAAGGGAGAGGGCTCATAACGGTTTGGTAACCCTAGAGAAAAATATTATTACAAATGCGTAAGACAAGAGGCGAGGCGAGAAAAGAAACAAGATAGGAGGCGACGAAAGATGGAAAAAAGGAGAGAGAGAGAGGGAGAGAGAGAGAAAAGCAAAGAAAGATCCTGAGAGACTTTGCCTGATGAGGACGGTTCCCATGGCGACGCAACCCCAGGAACACGAAACGGTCTAGCCATTCTTGACTCAATACCGACTCGCCATATACTCACGTACCTTCCGTTCAAACTTACCACCACCTTCTCATTGTTGAAACCCTCTTAAGCTTTCTTCCATTCCTTCATACCAGCCCATCCCTTTGCCCTTACCCACGTGATACACCCCGAACGTTTACTTTATTCCTCCCTCTTTCTCTCCCCCTTACACTCTATGGCTTTATATTGTATATACATGTAACGCGACGTGGATACAACACAGAATACAAACTAGCAGTTACCGACGAAAAAAGGAAGAGAGAGAGGGAATGAGAGAGAGAGAGAGAGAGAGAGAGAGAGAGAGAGAGAGAGATTGAAAGAGAGAAAAAGAAACGGAGAGGCAGAGAGAGAAAGAGAGAAAGAGAGACCCAGGCAAATGCCGTTTGGATTGGAAATCGCTTTATTATGGGTATTGTCCTTTGTCAAACCGGGACCCACCTTAGGAAAAAAAAAACACGTAAGCTTATGTGCGACTACTCATTAGTTTTATGATTTAAAAAAGGTTGCCGTATACGCAGGTACCTATATTTTATGTAATCTTTTCGCTTAATCTTTCGCAGTAGTTTCCTTCTCCCGTTGTCTATCCTATTTTTCTTTTTCTTTTCCTTTTTCTTTGTCATTTTCTCTTCCATTCGCTTTTTCTTTTTCATTTACCTTTCTCCTTTTTCTTTTCAAAAGAAGAAAATCCCGTCATATATCTTATACGTACTAATTACTTATATACATTTGTCGTACATTTCAATTTATATATATATATATATATATATATATATATATATATATATAAATATTTCTTAAACAGCTTTTAAAGTGTTTTCAATAGTTATTACACTGGCTATTACACGAAGTCGTAAATACTAGGCCAGGGACAGGTTAGAAAAGAACAGTTGGAAAATGAACAACACATTACCTGCGTATATCCCTTTGGATTTGTAAAATTATTTTCACCTGGGATTATGTTCAAAGAAAATATTAAAACCGTTCACGATGTTGTTATTTCAAACATATCGAATTAAAGCGATAGCTTTAATGAAGAACGTTAATAAGGCGAGGAAGGATTAGAACGGACACACTGTATCAAGAGAGAGTTTCTATCGGTGTGTTCGCGATGGTAGGAGCAGTACGATATATCGTCTCTCTCTCTCTCTCTCTCTCTCTCTCTCTCTCTCTCTCTCTCTCTCATACTCATAGCATCAAGCGAGAGCAATGGCCAGCCATATTGGAAGCGCCTGGGAGAATCAAGAAAGCCGATTGGCTGTTCTACCATAGCGTCTGCCTCCGAAACGAGAGGGCGTCGCGGTGCAAGCTCTCTATAGCCGAAAGGCGTCTCGACGCTTCGCTAAAAATGGCACGCGTCCCGTCCCGCGTGTTATGGGATTCGATCCTTCTTTTCTCTCTCTCTCTCTCTCCCTCTCTCTCTTTTTCTATATTTCTCTCTCATTCTCTCTCTCTCTTTCTCTCTCCATCTATCTATCTCTTTCTCTCTCTCTCTCTCCATCTATCTATCTCTTTCTCTCTCTCTCTTTCTCTCTCTCTCTCTCTCTCTCTCTCTCTCTCTCTCTCACTCTAGTTCCCTCTATATTCGTTACGCTTCGATACATTTCGATTCACCCCAGCGAAGCAAAAAGGGTGTAATTTTTATACGTCGAATTATTCGACGAACGAGTATGAAAAATTATTTTTTCGGTGCACAAGCTAAATAAATTTTATTTCTCGTATAATTATACAAATAATATATATCATAATGACGGATTATTCGAATTTGAAGGTTGAATTTTTGTTAGATAAGATATTTCAAATAAGGAGACACGAGGACGTAGAGATCTACGGAGAGCCGTCACCGAAATCTCATTTAAACTTTAGACTTGAAATGAAGGGAGATAAAGAACACCGATGGAGATAATGAAGTAGAGGTTGAAGAAAGTAGAACTTGGCGGATGGTCTCAGACCGCTCGCGAAAGGGATAGAAAATGTACGTTCATTGATAGAGATAAGAAATGAAAGAGGGTAAAAGAAATGAGAGATTTCAATTAAGAAAACGTTTACTCTTTCAATCTAGGAGTATAAAAGTGAGGAATATATTAGAACAAAATGAAATCGTTATATACATACTTATATATAGCAGATTTTTAATGTTAAGTCGATTATATATACATATACATTATATATGTAATATACTTGAATTTTTTTATCTTTGTTTGTTTCTTTTTTGTTTTGAGAGATATCTATTTTCGTTAATGTTGTCGATCGTTTTAACTTCGTCCTCCGGAGCCGCGAGTCTTGAGAGAAGCATGTTACTCACTGAAAATCCTTATGCTCCATATAAACATCCCCTGCGGGATAAGGAGGCGATAAATATCGATCCATTACAGAGCTTATCGAAAGCGTCCGTTAAAGTCACTCGAGAGTAATAAAAATCAGCAATCGGAAGGGAGGCGGGAAGGGGGTCAAGGTTAAGTATCGTGTATCTTCTTCTACAATTTTATTCGTTCCAATTCCGTACTTCGATTATCGCGAGTATTATTACGTTCCTACATGATACGATATTAATATTTCACATATTTCATCTTCACCTATCGATTTCAATCGTATGTAAGTATTACATATATGTATATCCTATATATATATAGCTATTCTATGACTCGTTATTCGTTAACAAGTACCAACACCAAAATTCAACATAGAAATACTGTCAGAAGGTATTCCGAATTAATTACGAGATTTAATTACGCGCCAAATTACTACTTACTTTGATGGTAGAGAAGCGTAGTGTGTAATTGACAAATAACCAACCAGCAGACCTTCGAAATGTTCCATAGTATAGCTCATATGTGTCCCTTGTTACCTACACATACAGAGTGTACCGATTACAAATTTATTAAATAGAAGAAAGACAAAGAGACGGTTTCAAATTGAATTCGATATATTATAAAATACAAAACGCTAAGTATTAATTATAATCGCTTTTAAATATATCGAAAGTTGATCGATTAAGAGCGATGATATTCGAAAGAAAAATTATTCAATGGAAAAGAGAGGTGTAGTTTCTCTTTTTCTTTTTCCCTTTTTTTTACTATTCTCTTCGTACAACGACGAATAAATTAAAAACGATGATACACTCTTAACGGACAATACGTTCATTGTACAGAAATATCTGTCACTTAATATCGAATAATCGTTATAGAATTTCTAAGATCTTCTCTCAAGTATAGTTATCGTGAACGTTGTCAATAAGTGTTATTGACGAGATGAAAGATCTGTAATAGGAGGAGATTTTTCATTCGTTGGTTCGACGTAAAGAGGAGTATACAATGAGTTAGCTAAAGGACACCCTATATATAAATGCGCGTTTGTGTTAGTAAGACACCCCTTAGCGACGAAAGAGATGGCTGGAGAGCAAGAGCTTTCTCGTGTCCGGCTGTTCTACGCCCTCGACCAATCTCCACCGTTCTGTACACACATCGAAAAACTATATCGTCTGTTTTTTCAAGCTCGCCCTATCTTCGTCCTTTCCTCTCTCTCTCTCTCTCTCTCTCTCTCTCTCTCTCTCTCTCTATCTATCTATCTATCTCTCTCTATCTTTCTCTATCTCTTTCGCTTTATATTTCTTTACAGAACTACCCCCCCCCCCGTTAAATCTTCAATCCCTAATCCTTCGCGTGGCACGTCCTACCCACATTTTGTCCATCCCAAGGCTTACAGTTCTTTTTCCCCTTTCTTTTTCTCGCTTTTATTTTTTCTCCTCTTCTTTTCTTTTCTCTTTTTTTTTTTTTCTTAAGTCTGCCCAGCCCTAAAAAGTCACAGATAAACGTTTATTCCGCCCTCTTAAGTTTCGTCTCTTAATTCGTGGAATATCAGGAATATCTTCTTTTGGTGATACATATTAATGATGAAAAAGGACGAACCTACGGGTCGATCGAAATAGGATGGATAGACGCGGATAGATGATGATCAGTAATTAGAGCATTCTCATCTTCTAAGCGGAGAAATGTTGATGATGTTATTCGAGCGGCATCATCGACTGGAGATTATTATTTTTTTCTTCTCATAAGAAAATAAATCTCATGCTCGATTCTTGATCAATCGTTAGTTTCTACTGTCGTACAAAAAAAAAATAAAAATTTATCATATGTTTTCAATTACGATTAATATATCCAAGTATATTTTATATACTTGGATATATTAATCATTTACTTAAATATTTCACGAAATAGTTTCCTATATTTATATATTTATATATTTATATATTTTTCAATCCTGTAATGGATTTATTTATATTTAATTAATGATATTTCAAAAGATTATCCTCAACAAGGAAATAAGATGGTATCAACGTAACGTCTTATATATCACATAGATTGGATAAAGATAGAGACAGAGAAAGATAGAGAGAGAGAGAGAGAGAGAGAGAGAGAGAAGGAGATAGAGAGAGAGAGAGAGAGAGAGAGAGAGAGAGAGAGAGAGAGAGAGAGAGAGAGAGAAAGAAAGACGCATAACATTTTTCGTGGGACGTCGTAAAGCGGTTTTCAGTTTTCAACGCCGTGAATGAACGTAGCCTCCGTTCCATCTTCCGCATAACTTTCTTCATCTACCTTTCTTATACCTGTACCTTGTTCCCGCCATTTCCATCTCCTTTCATCTCGAACCCTCGCGTAGCTACGCCATAAACTACCACCGGAGAAGATTCGACGGCGACGGGAGGCAAAACTTTGGGAGAGAGCGTACCTATTTGTTTTCAACTTTGAGTTTTGCGGGGAAAATGAAATTGGGTTTTCGAATTGGATTAGATATTCCTCGCCTCTCTATTTGTATATGCAATCCTCTTATCTGTTCCTATCTCAAGAATTCACGAAAAAAAATTTTATTTGTATAGATCGAGTTTGTAGATAAAAAAGAAAAGAAAAGAAAAAGAAGCGTAAGAGTATTATAATACAATTAATAATTAATTGATTTTATGTCGGGAAAGAAATTTTGATATGTGCATATAAGTGCCATACTATACAAAGTTCGATATTATACATAATAGGTACTTAACGAATTTGTAAGTACTTTTTAAGAGTAAGTTTTTCAACGTTGAAAGTGCATTGAGCAAGTAGTTATAGACTGTCTTCCCATTAAGCGATGTACAAGCTATGGAACTTTATACCTGGTGCGATATAAGCTACTAAAGCTCGCATAAAAGCTCGCAAGAGTGCGAGCTTTATCCGTTACGAGGGACCTTTGAAAAAAGAAATCGTGGAAAGTCTTGGGAAAAGACGTGGTAGATTTATTATATATATATATATATATATATATATATATATATATATATATATATACATATATACCTATATATATCTTATATATTTTATTGTTTCTCTGTTTCAGGCTGAAGTTTTTCTTCTTAAACCTGTAGATAAAAGGCCTCAAAGTGTTCGGCGCCGTGGAAACGCCGTTTCACCCGTTCGAGCTGTGCAGGTTAATAATATTTATTTGTCACATATTTTTGCGTTCGTATGAAAAATATCTTTGGGAAAAATATCTCAGCTCAAGTGGATAAAAATTTAATCGTTTTCAAAAAGGATGGATATGTGGATGGATGTGTTTTATTATTTAAACGAAGAAAGAAAAAAAAACCACAAAATCCGAATACTTTTCCAAGCTACTCCATTTTTCTCTCTCGGTGATTGTGATATAATAAAAAGTTTCTTCACGCGTACGTCTCCCATAAAATCATGATACGGAGAAATTACTTTTTCACGTATATAGATACCCATCGATAGATATTTTCAAAGGGAAATTATTTGAGAAAATAATCGTTATTTAATTTCACAAAGAAACCCTTAATATCATCGACGTTTAATCGATGAGAGATAACTTTCGTTCTTCGGCATCCATCGTAAAATTTGATTCGATTTGTGTTTAGTATCTCATTGCGATAAATCGAAATAATTCGAAGAAAATAAAAAAAAATCTTTCAAGTTTTTCCATGTACTTACAATTATCTATCTATTCGATCGACAAATATCAGATGAATCAACCGTACGTTTCTTATCATTTCAGGTTTTCCCGCGTATACCAGCCCGGAACACTGGCCGGTATACAAGGTGAGATTCTATCAAATCATTAATAATTATTATTTAACAAGACAAACACCTCTTCGATACCCCCTTCCCAGTATAGGGTTGGAACTACCCGTACAAATCGATATTATTATACAAACGTTTCTCGTAATAGATGCAAGTAAAAAATTTCAAATGGATTAATCAAGGTAACACGATTCGCTTAAAATGATATCAATACTAATCGAATTACGTTATGTCTAATGGTATAAAATACACGTTCGAATGAAATAAATTCAACGAATACCATTCCAACCCTAATTAATTCATCGCGCTTGATACCTTTTTAATATATTGAGAAAATATTAAACTGGTGTATTACTTGGCAATCGTTGATCGTGCAGCTGTTGATCGTGTCTTGTGAAAAGAAAAACGAAGGGAGAGAAAAGAGAGAGAAAGAAAAGAAACAGAAAAAGAAAGAAAAGAGTAAAAAAACATACGCGAAATCTTCGTACAAACGGAGAAGAATTATTCATCCGTGAGATCTACTTTACAATGTTATCTACCAAAAATAGATTTCGTCTTACCATCTATCGTTTATCACTCTCAGACAAATTATTCGCAGTAAACAGACGAAGATTATACGTGGGTATACTAACGTCGTCGTATTAAAGAGCATAGTTACTAAACCGCGGATATAACCTATAAATGGGCGTAGTGCTATAAAGTCCATTCATGATCGCGTACAACAAACGTCGGCCGGTTCGCGACACCCGCTCTCGTACGGGATTTATCGCGTTGCTATTCGTAAAGTGTCTTTCCTATGAGTTGGCACGTTCGTGTGTAAATAAGTACGCGATTTCCCGTGAGATTTTTCTCATTCGCGTTGTTTTTCGAAGTTTTTACGTCTGAAGGCGTGAGTAGGGAGAGGAGGAGGGGAGGAGGAGGAGGGTTTGGGTGGGGGTGTTAGGGGAGAGAGAGAGAGAGAGAGAGAGAGAGAGAGAGGTAAGTTAGTAGACGACTTTCCCTCCTCCTCCCCCACCTTTTTATCGTAAATTTCTATGTAGAGTCGTAAGTTTTTTTTCTTCGACTTCCATCGATTAAAATGAATAATTGTGAGAATAATTAAAAAAAAAAAAAAAAAGAAAGATCACCCACAAGACGGAGATTAATGGAATTGTCGTTTAATAATTATCAACGATGACAGTTTTAGAAGGGATTTAAAGAAATCGATCTCGACGATTCGATTCGGCGCATCGTTCCCGCGCATGGCTCTATCTGGTGGCGCGCGGGATGGATGGATGGATGGATGGATAGATGGATGAATGGGTGGGTGGATGGGTGGATGAAAGAACAAACGAAAGGACGGACAGATGGACTGACGGACGAACGGGTGGATGGATGGATTACCACTCGGACGAAAAGCGTGTGTGCAGTCAGAGTTGTTGTCAGACCGTTTTACTTTACTACCCATAAAAGTACATACCGCGATTTAGACTGCACAATACCGGCATGACGTATTACCGTCTCTCTCTTTCCCTATTTACCACTCTATCTTTCTATCTGCGTTTCTCTCTCTTTCTCTCAATCTTTCTATCTCCGTTACTCTCTCTCTCTCTCTCTCTCTTCCTCCCTCCTACACGTTTCCTTTGCCACTGTTATCCATGGAGCGCGTTAGGATACTAACGCAACACGCGGACTATCACACATGCTATCCCTCGTCACAGGGGTGTGATCCACGATGTCGTTTCTTCGAGTACGCATGCGATTAGGCGGGAACAGGATTATCTGGGTTAAATCTAAATATATATATATATATATATATATATATATATGTGTGTGTGTGTGTGTGTGTGTGTGTGTGTATGTATGTATCATGGGAGATATTATCACCTTTGGGAATTGAAATATCGTAATATTAAAGAGAACAAAAAATAACTTGATAAAATTCGTTTTGGTATACAGAAGGAGGAAACAGGAGAAGCATTTCATATATAAATATATCCATTGGATTGTTTGGAACCGATCCAACGATCACGTCTGTATCACGTATCCTTCTTCGATAGGATCATCGGACGATAGATAGCTGCATAAATCAGACAGTTAAGTTCTCTTCCTCATTAGTGTCGTCATAAGAGTCGAAGAAGAAGAAGAGATTCAAGAATGCGCGACGGAGTTTGCGGTAGATGCACCTGCCGTTCATTCGTCGCTTCGATCCAGGTCATTGGCTACATAGTCAAGATGTTATTCCTTTTTGTCTTGCTAGAAAGATTTTTGGGAAAAAGCGCGATATATACCGTTAAGAGGGCAGAAAAGTCTGAGGTAGCGTTCGACGGGTGTCTAACTTGGATGAGTGAAAGAGAGATAAAAGATAAAGCGGGGACAGAGGGGGAAGAGAGAGAGAGAGAGAGAGAGAGAGAGAAAGAGAGTGAGTGAGAGCGAAGAGAAGAGAAGAGAAAAAGAAAGAGGAAGAGGGACGATAGAAAGAGTGGGAGATATAAGTAGGAGAGATAGAGAAAGAGAACGAGAAAGAGAAAGAAGGAGAAAGAGAGAAAGAGAGAGAGAGAGAGAGAGAGAGAGAAAGCAGATTAGAGCATACGAGTTTTCGCTGGTAGAGGGGGAACAGCGGTGGGAGTAGAGGAGGGAGGGAATACGTTCGACAGCGTAACTCTAGTATTGAAACGTTCCACGAGATAGCGCGAGTGTCGCCTTTCAGTCCGTTCGGCTCAGAGCAGTGGACAGAGCTCTCAGTTGACGCTCGGCTCGGCTCAGCGAGGGCAACGAGAAGAAAGGGGGTCTTGCCATGTGTGCGTATGCGCGATCGTGTATGTGTCGTCTTTTCGGGAGAGACTCGATGAGAAGAAGGTAGATCCCGCTACGTTTGCCGTTTAAAGGAGCCCGCTGCACGTATATAAATATATCTTCGAATGGTTTTTTGCTTCTCTACGTGGGAAAAAAAAAGAAACCCCCTGTGTTGCAATAATCTCTTGTTGGGATACTACCTGGATTCGGGAGCGCGAAAGGGAGAGGAAACTTTTTCTCCCTCTCGAAGAGCCTCGGTCAGGCCGACCAAGAACGTCCTCTATCTCTTTCGAATATATCATTCTTTCTCACTCTCTCATACACGCTATACCTTGCCCGTTTGCTTTCCTATATATCTCTACATTTGTATTTACATCGGTATATGTGTGTGTATGTGTATATATATATATATATATACATATACATATATATTATATATATATATCTCTCTCTATCGTATCTTTCTCTCTCTCTTTCTCTCTCATTCTCTCATTCTCTCTTTCTCTCCCCCCTCCTCTCTCTCTCCCTCTCTCTCTCCCTCTCTCTCTCTCTCTCTCTCTCTCTCTCGGTGACGGGTGGTGCGCACTGTGTTCCGAGTGACGTTCCTTCGGGAAAAGGACAGAGACTATAGTTATGAGGGTGCTGAAGATTACGACGACGACGACGACGACGACGACGGTGTTGACAGGTTCCGTCATTGAGGAAGGAGAAAGAGGGACGACACGCGGCCGGTGCATTCCCGCCGCTCGCGGAACGTCCGCGTTGACGTTCTTTGCGCAGTGAAACGATACAGCGATTGCCAAGTGAATACTCTCGAGGAATTATCCTCGATAGTTGAGACTCGTTAAAAAAAAAAAAACGATCCCCAAGCGAACATAAAGACGTCAGATATTATCCAGTTTTTATTAAATCGTGCTGTGTCGTTGTTTTTTTTTTCCTCTCCCCTATATACATATATCTCTCTATCTCTCTCTCCTGGACCATCGGCACGGATTCGGGCACGACGACGATACTTGAAACGTATATGCTGAATTTGGACATCCTGGTGGACACCTGTACCTAACGATCTGGCCTGCACGTGGCTCCTGTCACCCGCCATTGTCGACCCGCTCGACGACGTTACGCTCATCGCCGTTTAACGGCCGACGCGACGACGCGACGACTTCGCTCGTATAATTTATCGCGTCTTCGTCCTCCGGCCGTTCCTCCGTCCCCCCCCGCGACCCACTCCTTCTCATATCTCCGACTCGTCGTTCCACTGACGACCCCTTTCTCCTTGCCCCCCCTCTGACCCTCCGCCCTCCCCTCCTTAACCGTGGTTCCTTACGATCGGTACGCGCGCTCTTTATTTACTCTCTCGGTCCGCCTCGCTATGCTCGCACCACCGGCGGCGTCGGCGAACCCTCGGTGCTGATCCTCACACTTTGTCGCGCGCGTCCGCTCCTCGATGACGTACCGCCTCGCTTCTCGCTGAACGCCACCCGGTTGATCGGTTCCTTCGAGCATCTTCCTTCCCCCGCCCCTCTCCGTCCACCCCTTTTGTCCCCTTATCCGGCAACCCGATCTTCTCTCTACCGCCTCCTCCTCCTCCTCCTCCTCCTCTTCCACCACCACCACCACCACCACCACCTGACTTCTTCTACGATCGCTCGTCGGCGTGGGTGCCACGGTTTCGCCGTCGTCCCTCGACATCGGCGTTATAACATCGGCAATAAACCGGCACCATCTGCACCATCACCGATCACGTGGCTTGCTCAACGGCTACGCTGTACGACAATGTGCACGCCGCGCCGCTGTGCGGCTCCGGCGTGGGCCACCCTGGCTCTGTCACGCCGATGGGGACAGCCACCGGAGCGGGGCATTCCACCGGGGTGACCTGGTGGACCATGATGAACGGTTCCCTTTACGACGACAGTCCACCACCGGTACAACCTGCAGCTTCAACCCTTGTATCGCTACAACAACAACAACAACAACAGCAGCAACAACAACAACAGAATTCAACTGGAGGTTCTCATCAGCAGCAACAACAACCGCAACAACAACAACAACAACAAGCAACGACACCGACCTCCCCGGGTGTCCCAGCGTCATCAGGCACGACCGCACCATCGGTACCTTCAGCGAGCGCCAGCTCGACCTCACCCAGCGCCTCCTCGGTCGCGAGCAACAGCGCGACGGGACCGCTCCACATACCTGCGAAAAGACTAACGGCCACCCCAGGCGGTGCCAGCGGGGCCGGATCGAGCTACGGGGAAGTATCCTGTGTCGAGGCATCATCGGTTGGTGCGGCTGGGGCCGCTGCATCGGGCGTGATACGACACTCGCACTCGTCCTCGGCAGGCTCGCAAGGCGGTTGGAGTTACAGTCCTCATCATCCACAGGACTCGCATTACTCCTCCGCGGCGAGCGACTCGTTGAATCATCATCAGACATACGGGGCTAACAACCCCCCGACGTATTACAATCTGGCGGCCGATCCGACCTCGACCTCCGGTTCCTCGAGGGACAACCGGAAAACCGGATCTACGGTGACCTTTTGGTCGCCCGCAACAGCGACCGTGGCCTCAGCAGCCACTACTCCTGATTATAAGCCTTATAATTCTGCCGGGGCCGCTACTGTTAGCGGATCATCAAGCGGTGCTGCAGGTGGTACATCATCGGTTACGGCAGCGGCCACAGGGCCGCCTGATCCTACGGTATCATCTTGTCATCAGAGCAGCTTCGGTCAGAGCTGGTGTAATTACGCGCCATACACCACCGCGAGGCATCATCATCCAGTTGACACTGCTGCCCATCATCATCCGCACTCGCAACCGACTGTTCCATATTTAACACCCTCTGCGGCCGACGATCGGGGCAGAGTTGCAGCCGCGATGGTCGCCGCGGAAGGAACCTTCCCTCACGATGGTTATGGCGGACTAAGGAACTATGGGGCACCAGAGCCTGTCACCTCCAGTCCCTATCCACCCCCAGGTAAGCATCGACTCTGACGCCTCTTCCGTCTCTCTCTCTCTCTCTCTCTCTCTCTCTCTCTCTCTCTCTCTCTCTCTCTCTCTCTCTCTTTTTCTCTTCTGTTCAAGCCTGCAACGTGCGAGCCGCGGCTCCAACTTTATTGGCGGCCGTAACTCGTAAAACTCAGGCGCGCGCCTACGATCAGCTGATCTGTTCCAAGGCCCCGTGTCATCCTCTGCCCTCTTATGCTTTGCTCCCTACTTCTAACTATATTCTTCCTAAAAACGACTCACTATTCTACTTATGAAACCTATGTCATCTGCTTTTTCTTTCCGTCTTTCTCCAATCCTTCTTTTCTCTTTTGCTTTTTCATACCTTGTATTTTATTTTATTTTCACAGAATTTCCAGTTTATTTTATGATTTTTTTTACTTTCTCTCTCTCTCTCTCTCTCTCTCTCTCTGTATATATATATATATATATATATATATATATATATATATATATATACACATCTACTTTAAACACAATTCTTATTTATCGGTTAGATCGCTCCTACCTTCAAAGTCGTACACATGGCGACCCGATAAAACGAGTTATCGCTATTCGAGTTAATAGTATGCGTGAGCTAGAAAGAGAAAGAGAGAGGAAAAGAAGAGCGAGTGAGAGAAGGAAAGATGTGCGCGCGCAAGCAAGCTACATATGGTACATACACACACATATATATCTGTACTACATACACATATATCATACACACAAAGTCCCTTTCAAAGGTGCTGTGTCTAGTGTACGCAGCTCCCAATAGATGGCAGCGCTATTATCTTTGCCCGTTCACTTCGTTCGTTGCAAGAAAGTGCCGCCACTTGCTTCCTATCGTCCACTCCATACACGTAACTTCTATGCGTGTATAATATATATATATATATATATATATATATATATATATATATATGGATACGTATATGTATGTATGTACGTATATATATATGTGTGTATAATGTTTCGTCCCGTTCTTTTATATACGAACGGACGAGCGAACGTCGAGTAACGAGCTCGAGCAGGTGGACTTGCAAAGCTTTTTTTTTACCGAAAGAAAAAAAATCACTGTTCCCTTCTATTCGATTTATCATCGAACTCGATCATATGAAATTTTTGCTTTTTTGCACGCTTAATTGATCCTTTCGATTTCCTAATGACATTACTCGGTTTCCAATTTTATTTTATTATTATATATATATATTTTTTTTTTTATATAGATAATTTTCAAGCAGATATCTGTAATTTGCTAAGATTTTCAAGAAATTGAAAATTTCCCGTGTAAATTTTAGGATCGCAATGTAATAAACGATAACGAAAAACGTTTGATATATTTTAAAGGAACCTGATATTCAATCGAGATTCTTTATCTCTTCCTGTTATACCTTATTCATAAGGTTGTTTGAAAAAGGAACAGGAGTAGAGATATCGATTTCTTCCAATCGATGTTATTTTCCTTTTATATATGTGTACATATACGTACATACATACGATAAATTTCTACTGGTCGACGAACGTTGGACGTTGGATAATATTCTTTTATCGGAAAATATTTTCTCTCTCCTCTTGATATTGTACTTGGTTATTCGCGAACACACTATTCCGCATTGTCCCTTTCAATAATCGTTTTAACGATTATATACGACTTTAAACAATCGGATGAAAATTTTGTACGCGGTAATTTTCAATTCGGAAAATGATCTATAGATCTTTTTTTGTTTTTTTTTTTTTTAACCAAGGAAAATAAAACAGACGTTCCATTCTAATTGCGTGCGATTTGTGAGTTCGATTAGATTCGTAATATCGTATATGTAATAATAAACGCACGAAAATGTTAACGGCGTAGTAATTCGGTAAAAGTTGACGGCATAATCGTAACAACAGAAATCGATACGTCGCGTCGTTTGATTCATGACTTCACTCGTAAGAACGAACTAGTGTCTCTCTCTCTCTCTCTCTCTCTCTCTCTCTCTCTCTTTCTCTTTCTCTCTCTTTCAAGCGCGCGAGAATCCTGACCTTTGTTAAATAATTTGCATATTTTCACGGTTTTAGTGAGCAATAAATTCCTGTCGCTTAAGCAATTATACCGCACTGCGTAGGGTGACAGAGAGAGCGTTTGTTATGCCTTTATTATGTCCATATGTCTTTGCGTCCAATCAATCGAAATATCCGAACGAACGTTCGATCAAAAAAAATCATCCAAATGATTATTTCGTCGATTTCTTGGACAGATCCGAATGAGTGTCAATATTTCAAATAAAAAAAAAGAAAAAAAGAATACAAAAAAAATAGAAATCGTTCATCGGAGGACTTAGAAAATTTCAATCTTTTTCATTAACATCTACGTTAGAAGATTAATTCGACGTTCGAGAAAAAAAATAAAAAAAAAAAAAACAGAAAAAGTAAAGAGATAAATTAAATGAATCCGAGAAAGATAATGAACAATCCGGAAGAATATGTGGCAGTCGTCGTTGTTAGAAATAACTAAGCCAAGTGATTAGATCAAACGCACATTTTGTAATCTCATCTTTCCGCATAAGTTATGGTTCTTTACACCACCGTAAGAGCAATGTTTCCTTTTTCCTGTGC
>OU964963.1:2821734-2831734 GCA_918808275.2 Dolichovespula sylvestris | reverse complement strand
AACGAAAGAAGAAAGGAAATGACGAACGTTAAGAGCAAAAATTTTATTAACTTTTCTCGGAAAAAAAACGTATTGCGAACTATTGAAGATCTAAAGAATGAGTGAATGAACGAGTAAGAGAGAAAAAGAGTAAGAAAAAAAAAATATATATATATATACATATATATATATATATATATATATATATATATACATATATATATACATATATATACGATGTACGTGTATAAATCAAGTGCAAAAGCGAAACTGTGAGGATTCATTTAGGTATATATGAAAATCCGTGAAACTGGGTTCGGGCAAATGTATAGTTCTCTCCACGGTATAATGATAGTTATTAATGCAACTATATGATACTATATGAAAGATAAGTTAAAAAAAAAACTTGAATAATCGAAGTTAAAGGAAAAATATTCGGGAGAGGATTAAAGAGAAATGAAAATGAGTGAAAGAAAATATTATTAAACTGGATACTGGTCGCAACCCAGTCACCGTGTCATCTAGGGCTTTATTGAAAACAATTGTAAGTAATTAATAATTATTATATCGCGGACGATGTTTATTATTCCTATTATTAAGCTGATTATTATTATTATTATTATTATTATTATTATTATTATTATTATTATTATTATTAATATTATTATTATTATTATTATTATTATTATTATTATTATTATTATTATTATTATTATTATTATTATATTATTATTATTATATTGTGAGCGTCATGTTAATATTATGTTATTGTTTTTATTGTGTGTTGTTTTGTATGTACCTATCAGCTTATAATAATAATATTATTATTATTATGACGGACAGATAAGAGATAATGATTCAGATTCACGTATAGCGCGTAATAGGGGTGGTATATACGAGCGAATATATTTCAATTTCTTCTGTTTTCTTCTTTTTTTTTCTTTTTTCAAAACGCATTTCGCGCTTCCGCGCTTAGAGAACTGTCACAGAGACACGATATGAACAAATGGATTCCTATATTTTATTTTTTTTTTTTTATTTTTTTTCGCTTTCTTCTTTCAGATCGAGCTCTTCGATCAATTTTCGAAAACGTAATTATTTGCAGGATGTATATTGGAACGAAAGAATTATTTTCATTATCTCGTTGTGGGCACTTTATTGTATTTTGTGCATCTATTGTCTTACGTATAAAATTTGTACTTACACGTTAGATTTAGTTTCCTTCGTTCGTACCTATATCTTAATTATATTCTTTCCATTATTAATGTTTTTTTTTTTAATTTTTTATTATTATTTGTATTATTTTTTATTTTTTTATTTTTGGTTCGATCGAAATATCTTGTAACATTCGCGTTGTTTCATCTTCATTAGCGAATACACTGGTGTCACGTTATACAATATCGGGTAAAAGTGCAATTTTCTCGTTTATTTGAAAAAATTATCGCGTTCGTTTATTCTCTCATTCGTAAAGAAAAAAAAAAAAACAGAAAGAAAAATTAAGATCAATAAGAGAAAGAGAAAAAAAGAAAGAAAAAAGAAAAGAGAAGAAAGAACGTATCGTTGGATATTTATGGCTTATGTAACGTGACTCTCGATAAAATATCATTATACATTAGAAAACGAATTTTTATTTTATTTGTAAATACGATCATTATTAACTTGTTTACCATGAAAGGTAAGTGAATAAAGTATATTATACGTCTATCTTCTTTATGTACATTGTTTTAAAAGAATGAACATTTACGATGAAATAATTCGTATTAAAATAAAAAAAAATAAAAAAAATTTAACGAAGATTGTACGTTACTTGAGCCATGACGATCCAAAAGTTTGTAAAACTAATTAGAAAAAAATTTTCATAGATATCAACATATATACACATATATATATATATATATATATATATATATATATATATATGTATACTTATATAAATATACAAACACACACAAACAAACACACGAATGAATGAATACGTGCGTACGCTTCTTCAATACGATCCTTTCGTTCGATTGATTTATATTCAATCATAGATTTTTTATCTTTACCTTTTCCGTTGTTCCGTTGATCAGCCCATCTCAATCGCTAATTCTATTATACTTGTACGATATCGATTTACAAACATAAGACGCTAGAAATTATACTTTTACTTGTAAATAATTCAAGATATTATTCCTGTATCGAAGTGCAATAATAAAATATGTTTAATTAGTGCCAAAGTAATTGCGACGAAAAGAAAAAGAAAAATGATAAGAAAAGAAAAGATAAGAAAATGAAAAAGAAAAAGGAAAAAGAAAATGAAGAAAAGGACAAACAAAAAGATAGATAGAAAGGAAGAAAGAAAGAAAGATTAGTACATACAAAACGATTGACCCACTTCTTAGCACTGGACTACCCGATGGCAGGTGCGATTTCTCTCTCTCTCTCTCTCTCTCTCTCTCTCTCTCTCTCTCTCTCTCTCTCTCTCTCTCTCTCTCGTTAAATAAATTCTCGTTAAAGAGAGACGCGACGTCACTTTTTGACGTCACGTTGATGTTTGAAAATGATAATGGGATGTTGGGCATTTGAAAAAGATAAAATGCTAATGGGAAGAAGATTAATAGAGGAAAGAAAATGGAAAAAAGAATATTAACAAAAAAAAAAAACAGAAAAAAAAAGAAAGAAAGGAAAACGTTGGGGAGAGAATTTTTAGTTTAACCCGTCTTAAACAATTTAATCTAGTAGAAGGTAAATGTTTCTAGCTGTTTCCCGAGCACCATCAATGTAACTCCTTTTTTATACTTGTAGAACGTAAGAGGACAATACGCACCCCTGTATTAACGCGAGAACTTTTCCTTTTCTTGTAGAAACATTTCAAATACCTATAGATACATATACATAAATAAATCATACATATATACATACATGTATACATACATACATACATACATACATACACACATACACACATACACACACACACACACACACACACACACCACACACACCACACACACACACACACACACACACACACATACACACATACATACATACATACATACATACATACTTAGATACTTAGATGAATGCATAGGTAGGTACATAGATATAACGAACGCGTGACGTTTAGAATTCGCGCGTGATACTTTTGTAAATAATGACTATATTATTAGATCTGTATTAATTACCGTATCATTAGACTCGATCGATGCATTGCTATTTAAATAAGAAGAGGAAGAAGGAGAAGAAGAAGAAAAATATATAAGGAAAGGAAAAAATAAATAAAAGAAGAAGAAGACGCAGTGACGATAATGAATAAAATCTAATCGTTGTGTAATTTAGCCGATTTATTGTAGGTATGTACAACGCGATAAATATGTATCTATAAAGTTTTATCGAGAAGAGAGGGTCATCGATAAGAAATCGAAAGGTTATTTATTGCGCGACGATTACCTAACGCTAACGTTCTTCGAAAGCCCCTTCTTTTTGAAGAAACCCTTTCCTTCCGATGTACGATTATTAAAGGGAAAGCAGCGGAAGGAAGAGAGATTCTTCGTTGAAGTTAAAATGAAACACGTCGAGTTTATTCTCACCTTAGAACGTTAACGTACGTATGTATACATACAATATATCTAGTGCATAAACGAAAATGATTAAATCTATATATGCATATATATATATATATATATATATATATATATATATATGTATGTATGTATGTATATCTAGAAATCGAGCCGTTCACATCTCTGTATCATGGAAAATTGATTTTATTTTTTATTTTTCATGCAGGATTACTTGACTATGTATAATAAATTAAAATTGTATGCTTATCATTGTAAATAAAACTATTCTTACCTATAATATCAATTTCAAGATTCGTGTATCGATTCGAAGCGAAGAAGCCATCATCTAAGAATGATCATAATGAATAAAAGCATTTATGGAAGGTGTGCGAATGAATGGATGTAATGAAGGATGGCTAAGAAGGTAAGTATATAAATAATTAATTTAACATTATACCACTTTATATATAAGATCTGTATATATATATATATATATATATATATATATATATATATATGTATATATATATATATATCATGCTATTAATTATATAATAGGTACTGAAGAGAAAAACGATAATAATTATATTTAAAATTGTGCCACGATGGTTAGCAATTTTTTATTTCTTTTATTTATTTATTTATTTATTTTCTCTTTTCCCTTTTTCTCTTCACATAAAACACACGCGTACAATAATAATAGAAATACTTTCGAAACGAGATATCGTCCCTCTTACCGTTCGCTGAAAATTCAGATGCTGTAAGCAAGTTAGTCGAGCGTGCTACTTTCTATTAGGCAAAAAAAAGAAAGAAAGAAAGAAAGAAAGGTAGGAAGAAGAAGAAGAAAAGGAAGATGACAGGGACACAGATGTAACCGGTAAACCGGTCAAACCTTTGAGAATTTCACTCGATAGAAAAAAAAAAAAAAAAGAGAAGTATTAGAAACGTTCCAGTTAAGAACTTTCTAAAAGGGCTGAGACTTTCGTAAATTCACCTACATCCCTCAGTTCTACGGGGTAGAGCATCGAGTATGCATCGCGTATGCATCGAGAATGCATCGCGTATGCATCGAGTATGCATCGCATATGCATCGAGAGCAATCGCCGGGAATTGCAACTTCGAAACTCTTTCTCTCCCTCCTCCCTCCCCCCCAACTCTCTCTCTCTTTTCCTTACCGATATTTCGCGAGTGATGATTTTTGTTTGTCACGGTGAAACATGACAAGGATGATCCTTCTCGTTTATTGCGACGTACGATCGAACGTGACGGTGATATGTGATCGTGTGTCGCCGATCTCCTCCTGCTTCGTCATACTTTACGAGCCATTATAGTCAGACTTTTCTTTTTCTCTACGTGGCGATACCTATCCCGATGCAATCGACGGGAAAATGAGAAAATAGGAAGCGAGCGTGCAAAAGCGAACGTGTAATTATTCCGTGACAAAGAAGAAGAAAAAAAAAGAAAGAAAGAAAAAAAGTGAACGAATAGTCGTTAAAATCGCAATAACAACGGCGAAATCGATAATAATGGTGGCAATTAGCAAGAGGCCCACTTCTCTCCTTGGTTTTCTCTGAACGGAGACATAGACGAGGGGGCGAGAGGCGGACGAGAGAAAACGATCCGATTGATTCTAATGACTAATTGGATTTGTCGCTCGGCGTAAGGAGAAAAATAAAAAATCAAAAAAAAAAAGAAAAAGACATGAAAGACGGAGAAGAAAAGAAAAATGAAACGGAAGTTTCGAAAAAAGGTAAGAATGATGATTCATCGTCGACTAGTTTTCAACTTTGAGGAAAGAAATGATTCGACTATATTGAAACGTGTCAAGGTTAACGTAAAAAAATTCATTGCGAACGATCGTCATTGTGGAATCGGTCAAGATTTTTCATATTCTAACGTTGCCGTCGTAGGTATATATTCATGGAAGATAACGTTTAACCGACGTCTTTGCGGATCCATGAATACAGTCACATAATTATGATTACTTAACCGCATATTTTCAACGCAAAACTCTTCTTAACCATCGGTTCGTAAATCATGTTTACTGCGGCAAACTTTTATAGTCTTCTTAGGTTCTCGCCAAGCGAATCGCGGTTTTAAAAGATTCACGGTTGTTTAGAACATATGGATATCGATGAAGTATCTAGATATTATTGCGAAAATTTGTCGAATAATTCTTTTTTCGTTTTTCTTTTAACTTTTTTTTTATTGTTTAACTTACTTTATATATATATATATATATATATATATATATATATATATATTATTCTATTTCTTTTCTTTGTTTTTACCGAGATACATTACGGCTTATTCTGATACCTATATCTGGCCTGCCTAAGGTACAAGATACGAACTTAGAAACTTTTTTGTTTGTTTTTTTTTTTTTTTATATATATATATATAATTATACATGCAGATTGAATTCGATAAACTCGAATACACATTTTTCTAGGGAAAAAATTAAATTCGATAAGATGATATTCAACAAAATGCCGAATTCGCAAGCAGAGATAAGCGGAGCCAACAGAGCTCTCTCGAAAATTCATTCTTGATGGTCGTGACGAATCCAGTCGTGGATAAATGGTGGGGAAAAGTACGACAGAGACAGAGACAGAATCAGAGACAGAGATAGAGACAGAGAGAGAGAGAGAGAGAGAGAGAGAGAGAGAGAGAGAGAGAGAGAGGTAGAGAGGTAAAGGAGGTGAGAAGGATTGCCTCGAGGAACGACTTTCTTGCCTGTAGAACGAGCTTCCCACCTACCTTCGAAGTAACATCGACCTTTTATTAGGGTAGGAGCCGAAGGTCCCGCTCATTGGTTAACTCTTATACGTACAATGTTGCAGTTCGTTGCGGCCTCTCAAGAATCTGGGATCTTTATTAGCTCGAGACATGGCCACTACGAATTAAACCTTCTTTCCTTTCATGGATTCGAGTTTTTTTTTGATAACGCATTTTGTCGAGAGACGAAGGCATTTTCACTGCTGGATTTTTCATTCTTTTTTCTTTCTTTCCTTTTTTTTTTTCTTTTTTCTTTTTCTCTTTCTCTTTTCTTCTTTCTCTCTTTCTTTCTCCTTATAACCAATTATTACGAGCGCGAATATTTCAAATCGTTTGATTATTAAAATTAATTCAAATAAATCGTTCTTTCATTTACAAAGTAATAGCCCGACAAATGACAGTGCGAACTTTTAATTTATCCCTTTTAATCCTCTTTAATTTCTCTTTCAATAAGTCAAATCCGATCGATACGATCGTAAAATATTTTATTTTATTCTCCTCCACGGTTACAAAAATATTCTAATCCTCTGCTTATCATTTCCAATAGATAAAAGCATTTAAAAGTTGTATCAATTCGTAAACCGTCTTATTACTTCTCGTAAAAAAGAATAAAAAAACTAAAAAAAAAGAAGAAAGAGAGAGAAAAAAAGCAGAAGGAAATGAACGCTAGCCTCGAATATTTTTTATTAGATTGCATCCTGCTGTCAACGTTTCTCTCTCTCTCTCTCTCTCTCTCTCTCTTTCTCACACACACACACACACACACACACACACTCTATTCCTCCATCCATCTGTATCTCTCTCTTATATCCTCCACATTTCGTGATAACAAGAGGAAAGATAAAACGCGAATGGCGTAATGAAAACAAATGATATTTCCAAGTCTCATCGGCGCGCGTACTGAATTTTCTATCAGCAATCACGATATCTCGGGCGGGGGGAGAGGAGGGAGGCGGCGGAGAGAACGAGGAAGCGGGAGGGGTGGTAGGACGAATCGGGTTGGCAATATTCGTCGGTGGGTTCATTTACACGGGGTTTAATTTACAACCGGGTTATAAAAACGCGCGTGGACGTTCTGTCATAATCCTTTCGTCCAGTCTGAATCACTCTTTAACCCAACCCTCCCTTTCTCTCGATTGCACTCGCTTACCCACGTTCGAATTAGGGGGATTGAAGAACCTCCAAACAAGAGAGAGAGAGAGAGAGCGAGATAAATAGAGGTAGAGATAGAAAGAGAGAGAAAGAGAGAGATAGAGAGGGAGAGAGAGAAAATGAAAGAGAGAGAAAGAGAGAGAGAGAGAGAGGGAGGGAGAGAGAGAAAATGAAAGAGATTCGTACGTTGACGTCTCAATTCGATCGTACATTTCCCCCACCACCCTGTCCGTCCATTATACCTAACTCTTCGTTTTCGTTCGCCGTGAGTTCGCGATTCGGCCTGGGATTTTTCTTTGACCCTCCTCCCGCGAAGTTCCACGGTACGTCAGACTTATCGCCGTTCGCCTAATGGAATTGCGTTGCTATAGTACTACTACCCGCCGTTGCTACCACTCGCGATACCCGAGACTCGAATAAAAGCGAAACGCTCCGAGGAATTCCTGAAATGCGCCCGCGTATCGTGCTCTTAATCCGCTCACGGATTTTCCGCACCCCCATGGCTTTTCTTCCTCAACGCCACCACCAACGCCACCAATACGCCCCCTCCCCTCCTGCCCCCCCCCATTCTATCCTTCCACCCTATCCGATTTCTCTACTCTCTTCTCTTCTCTTCCTAGAATTTACCTCATCTCTTTACCTTTCTCGTCTCTCGTTTATCTTTCTCTCTCTCTCTCTCTCTCTCTCTCTCTCTCTCTCTCTCTCTCTCTCTCTCTCTCTCTCTCTCTCTCTGAACGTTCTCGAACTCGATGATGAAGCCATTCGTCTTTCGGTTATATTTAGTTTTACGTTCGTTTCCCACCCTTTCCTTCTTTTCTCTATAAAAAGATATTTTCGATTATTTACATTACGTGCTGCGCCGCCCTCGTTTCGAACCTCCTGAATATATTCGTGGATGCTTTCAAATGATGATTATCACGTCGATCTGCGTATATCTTTCGAATAAATTGATCGTCGGTGAGGTGTTCATTTTTTTACGGAATTTTTTTTTTTTTACGAGAATTTATTTTCTTTTTTTTTGTCTTTTTAGAGGATTTCCGTGATCGCGACAAACAGATACGTCCATTTTATACAACGACATACGTTGAATATACAATGATATTTATCTTTGCATATGTGTATTTTATTGTTACGGTTATTGCACACGATCGTTTTTGACATATACATATATATATATATATCTTACGATCCTTTTTAATATCACTATAGAGGCACGAAAATTTAAACATTAAGGTGGATATATTGGAAGTACTTTTTTTTCCTTTCTTTTTGAACAAGAAGTCGTTAACAAAGGGAAGACAGAAAGGCTAGGGAATAAAAAACAAAAAAAAATCGAAATCTCTAGAGCTAGACAATAAGAAGAGTGAAAAAAAGTAAGAGAGAGAGAACGAGAGAGAGAGAGAGAGAGAGAGAGTAAGAGCAAGAAAGAAAGAAACAAATGCTGAGAACGAAATAGAGAAAGGCAATATGGAGGGCACAGACGAGAAAGGAAACAGAAAGAGAAAAAGAGAGAGAGAGAGAGAGAGAGAGAGAGAGAGACGATTTCGCACAGGCCAGAAAGATGGTCTAATGGTCGAGGACGGTCTCGTCCCACCCCATAATGCCCCATATACTCGGCAATTTATGCGCCGAAACGTATTAAATACCTCCTTCTATCCCCCCTACCTCGTTGCCCGTGTGATCTCCGCAACATGGCGCAGCACCGTAGCAACGGTCACTATATATTAAGGGCAATATTTTAAATGCGGTACACCTACATTGTTAATACGAGTATATACATACATATGTATATATATATATATATATATATATATATATATATATATATATATTCGGTGAGATTCCTTTTTCTAAAGATAGATCGTACTTGCCACAGAGATATCCATGCATTTATTCCTGAAATCATATGGAATGATTACCAACTTACTCAAGAACGTAACAATAACTCGCCATTTTTAGATTTTCCCACGTTATTATATTGAAAATGATCAATCGATACTAAGTACCCGACAACGTTCCTCGACGATATTTTCTACGAACTATAAGACTTGCCGAAAGATTTACGAAACGTAAATCTTTCTCGTCTTTATTTAATTACGTTTTATGTGACAATAGAATCCTTCAAGGTAGTCGTTTAAAAAAAAAAAAAACATTTACCATTCCAACGTGTAAAATAGTTTGATCTCGTTATTAACAATTTTCCTTTTTTCTTCAACCCATTTTATGGAACAAAGCCGTTCGTACGAAGAGACAGACAGACAGAAAGACACACACACAGAGAAAGAGAGAGAGAGAGAGAGAGAGAGTGAGAGAGAGAGAGAGAGAGACGAACAAGCAGTCCAGTTTATCCTCGATCTTAAAAAGCAATCGAGATCTCTCCATCTCCCATTTAAGCGTAACGTTCAACACGAAAGCTCACCGAGGCCAAGCTCGTCTTCCCTCGTTGCAATCTCGATCTCACCCTTAATTTAGATCTCAGAGAGGATTATATAACGTGATTTTAAATGAGCAGAGAGCTCGTACCAGTAGAGCCGTATTTCTTG
>OU964963.1:2804234-2814234 GCA_918808275.2 Dolichovespula sylvestris | reverse complement strand
TTGTATACTTTAAGTAATATAAGTATGTGTATATATATATATATATATATATATATATATATATATATGTATGTATGAATGTATGTATGTAGACACGCATATATATACTTACTTATTTCGTTTCAAACGTTGAAAAATTAAGAACGAACCATCGCGTGATCTTCGTTTATTTTCCTTAGCGCAGTTTTAACCAACCCTTGTCGAAATAACGATGCAATCAATCGATTTTATTCAAATTTTACAAAATTATTTCACCGATCTTATTCTAGAATCTCATTTCATAT
The DNA here is from genome assembly GCA_918808275.2 of Dolichovespula sylvestris. NCBI lineage: Eukaryota > Metazoa > Arthropoda > Insecta > Hymenoptera > Vespidae > Dolichovespula > Dolichovespula sylvestris. Next base: position 2,813,950 of record OU964963.1, on the reverse strand, counting down.
GGACTTCTTTTTTACAAAACAATATTTTTTTCTATATTCTTTTCTTCTTCTTCCTCTTGTTCTTCTATATTCAACGTTAGCGCGATAAGATGAACGGACTATTGGAGAGAAGAAGAACAAGGAGATAGAAAGAGAGGAAAGAAAAATTTCGAGATATTTTCGTCCAACGTATGCGATGCGTTATCGATATTTCAACGTTTAGAAGCTCTTATCTACGTCACGTAAGAACACTCCGAGTATCTTTCTTTCGAAATAGATCTCGGAAAACTTTGTTTTGGAATCATCGAAGCGTTTCAAACTCTTGTTAGTGTCTATTTGTGCCTGTCCTACTTTCTCTTTTTTTTTCTTCTCTTTGTCTCTCTCTCTCTCTCTCTCTCTCTCTCTCTCTCTCTCTCTCTCTCTCTCGCTCTCCTTTCTATAGTAATCTTAACTGAGGGCAAAAAATTTTTTCCACGCTCTCCGTCGGTCACAAAGTGAAATCTGCCACCGAAAGTGAAAATAGAACATGTTTGAATTTCGACCTGCGTTTTTATACGACCAGTCAGTCCGGCTAGCTAACCAGCCCCTTTCATGTTTGGTTTCTAACGTGTGTTAGAACGTTTCGTTCTTTTCCTCCCTCGCTTCCCTTCATACCCTCACGACTTTCTCATACTTTCGGTATAATCAAAAGGGAACGACGGAGTAACGGAGCACGCATCCTATTTCTAAAGCTAGATACATCTCCTACATTTCCCAGTTTATTTTTTCTTCGTAAGATCTGTACGGTTACTGTATTCACAAATGGTTAACGACCGTTAACGCTTTCCTCAACAAAATAATAAATAAAACTTCGTAATAATACTTTTGTCGTTTCGTGCGTGCCTTTAAGTCTTTTAAAGGAAAAACGTTATTATAGGATTATCAGTTATCTTGACAAATATTATGATTATTTCTAGCGATTATTTCAGCCTGTACAAACACACTCCCCCGTGCGTTTCTCTATTAGGACCGTGTTAAGAAGTAACTTCGATTCGTTGAAAATTGAGTTACCCAAATTAGTACTATTTCCTCGAATCAACGAATTTTTGTTAGCCCCCGCGGCAAAAGAATAATAATCGCTTGATACGTGAGAAATTCTCTACTTCGACTAGAAAAAAAAAAAAAAAGAAAGAAAGAAAAAACAGAAAAAAGAGATAAAGAGAAAAAGATGAAGAAGGACGAAAAGAGAGAAAGAAGAAAATTAGAAAAGATTATATCGACTGGAAATGCATACTCACAGATGGTCGGTCAGTTTGGATCCTCTTGGAAATGGCAAGCGACATTTTCATTCCTTTACTCTCGTTCCTCCGTTGGTTTCCTCATCATCCTTGGTGGTTGCATCCGTGGGAAAGGAGAAAGAGACCGTCTCGGTTTCCATCCATAGGAAAGCTAAAAATTTTCCGTGAACGCCCACGACCCTCGCCATTGGTTCGTAACGTTTCACGCTTGTGACCAGCGGCATCCTACCGACTATGTACCTACGTGAGGCGAATGTTCGATACACGAATAAGGTGCACTTTCTTCGACGACTCGCGGCCTCTTCCGTTTTTCGTGCAGTGCGCATGGTTATCCTCCTCGAAGGAAATGCCGTCGACGACGAAACGAGTGCGTAAAGGGATGTATCGACTAGGAAGTTACACGCGATGATTCCAGTTAGACGGGCTCCAAAGGTTCTATAGATATCGTCCCTTTTACTTTTGCTCGTCCTTGATCGCGATATTACAAGTATTACGATAATAAGTAGATATTTTATTGGCCGAGATTCAATCACTCGTCGTTAATACGTTACCAACCTTTCTCCTTTCTACACTCCTCTCTCTTTCCCTCTCTCTCTCTCTCTTTCTCTCTCTCTCTCTCTCTCTCTCTCCACGCATCCACACTTCCCTATCGCCTTCCCAACACGTGTAATTAACATCCGTCGTGATTCCCTTGAAAATTTGTCGAGAGTGTACGCGAGCGACCTAAACAGTGACATCGAAAGTTTTTTCGAAAAATTTCGACAGTGCGGAAAAGAAAGAAGGAAAGAGGAAAGAGAAAAAAACACACGGAAACAACGTTCAGTGATTACCCACCATCGGATAAATCTTAACGAAAAAAAAAAAAAAAAGAAAATAATAGAATTAAGTGCACGCTGACCGAGTGAGAGAACGTCTATCTATCTGTCTCTACAAAATTTTACCATTAAACGGCTCATCCATACGTAATGTAGAATAACAAGTTATTAACGTTAATTCATTCTTTCATTTTTTTTTTTTTTCTTTAACAGACGAATTAATATCAATTTCGCATGGGTATATTTCTACAAAAAAAAAAAAAAAAAGGAAAATGTTTCAAACCTATCACAATTTTTTCTCCATGAAGAAATTCTATAACTTATTTGTCAATCGAGTCGAGCCAAGCGAAGGTACTCTCATATATTTACGGCAGGAGACCATTTGAATATCACATGTGAAAGAATAGAAGACGGTTGAAGAATGATCGAAGGTCAGAATAAATCTCGAAGTCTTAATATATTTATTTGTTCGGATTAGAAGGGGAAGCGAGTGACCGGCGAGATAGGCGAGCACGAGTAAAGGAGGAGGAAGGAGGTTAAGGTGGGTGAGAGACGGGGAGGAGGGAGGAGGGAGGAGGGGAGAGTGGAGGCGCAGGCGCGTTCAGACGATAGAAAGAGGAAAGAGAAAGAGAGAGAGAGAGAGAGAGAGAGAGAGAGAGAGAGAGAGATACATAGAGAGAGAGTAGGAAGGGGAGAGAGAGGAGAAGGGTGAATAGTCTGTTCCGTATAGAGAACACATGGTTTCCCCTCCCCCTCCCTCTCTCTCTCTCTTGTCGACGCCGCGTTACTATTCCGCGATCCTACCACCTTTCAGCCTTTCGTCTGGAGGGATGAAACTCGTAAATAATCATGGTGGGGTTATTTTCTGTGCCTTCGTGGAGTACGTCGATCAGAATCAGGAAGATCGGGAAGGGTTCCACCCTCTGTTATACGGAAAAGAAAGAAAGAGAAAGAGTAAGAAAGAGGGAGGGAGAGAGAGAGAGAGAGAGAAGAAAATCGACTTCTTACAGTCTCGTTAAGGGCACATCAAACTGTTAGGATCTTAACCTAGGTGACTGTGAATCTTGTCTTTGAGTGAGCTAACATAACTCTCCCTTGTCCTTCGGGACCATCGTGCTCGTCAGTGAGGTGCCCCGTGTTATCCCATCGAATCTCGTCATTCATAGTTATGAAACAATTCGAAGATCGGTAAAATTTGTCAAATCGTTAAAAAAAGAAAAACAAGAAAAGAAAAAATTGTTGAGATTCGGGTCTCATTTTTTCCTTTCTTTTCTGTTGTTGTTTTTTTACTTTTCTTTTTTTTAATGGTCATCATATTTTCATCTCTGTCTCTCTGTCTCTCTCTCTCTCTCTCTCTCTCTCTCTCTCTCTCTCTCTTTCTCTCTCTCTATTTCTGTCACTATCTCTTATCTTTCTTGGACAAAGGTCGAACTGCAAATTCGTCGTGAACTAATCGCAATATGTTAAAAAAAAAAAAGGAATAAGGAAAAAGGAGATAAAGGAAGATAAGAGAAGACAAGAAAATTATGCATTCGCGCCCGTATAAAAAACAGACGATCGAGAGATGTGCCCCGAAGTACTTCGTTATGACGTTCCACGTTCAGTGCGGGAGTGCGCGCCGAATTATTTCATCGCGTTTCATGCGGGGACCACTAGAGTGCGGTGACCAGTGGATGAACAACTTCGTCGAGGAAGGAACATTAAGGGAGGTGAGTATGCAATCTATTGTAATAACGATCATCAAAATAGTTTTATAGCAATGATCGATATTCAAAGGATTTGACTTCCTCTTCTTCTTCTTTTTTTTTTATTTTTCTTTTATCTTTTTATTTGTTTATTTTTTTTTTTTAAGAAAGCAAATACAGTACTTTTGTCGAGAATAATAAATCATGCATGAAATATATTAGCGAACGAAGCCATATATTACCGTGCAAAATATTAGTTAAGCCAAATTTACGATTATGTATTTTATTTTGATCAAATCGTCGTAAAATAAAATGTAAAGTCATATTTTCGTTTTTTATTATTTTTTTCTTTTTTTGTTAATATTATAAAAGCAACACTCGCGTTAAAGAATAGTCCGCATAATCGTAAAGTCAAGTCGCGAAGTAAAGATGAAAAATGTCGATTAGAAAGTACGATTCCAATCGACTTTGTTTCCCTGTTTCTTTTTCTGTCTTGTTTCTTATTTTTTATTTTCTTTCGATTTCTTAGTCATCTTGAAAATAAACATTTTCTTCGATTCTCTCTTACATATTTTTTATTATATGAATGAAACGTGAGAAAGAAAGAATGTCATAAATATTAAAAGGTGTCTGGGCCGACGAGAGTAATGCACCTTTTTATTATAGCTCGTGAGCAAACGATTAGCTATCCTAACGGCTGAGAAAGTGAATGAAATAGCGACATGCGACAATGCGTGAATACGTGTCATTAATCAGGTACCGATTGTACGGTAATCACGGTCATTTTATCGCTTGTCATCGGTAGCATGTCGCGCATGATAACGAGACAGAAGTTGAATAAGTAACCACACTGTCATGCAACGTAAGTAAGTACATATGTATGTACGTATATAGGTACTTATATACTCGTATCTATCCACATTGTCCGTTAGTCTTTCCCGTATTCGATACTATGTGACGCACATGAGTGTATCTATCGTTTCACTTATTCCGCGGATTCATTATGAATTACTTTACGTAAAAATTACGAATTATTCGATTAATAATTAAATTAGATAGGTAGGTACTTAGATACGTACGTAAAAAATTACCCATCGAATATCATTTCTATGTTCAATCCCGGAGCTTGGGCCGATATTTTTTTATTCCGATTTGTTTCATCATTTCTAAGAACAAAGTACTTTTGAAAAAAAAAGAACAAAAAACGAAAAACAGCATAGGTAATTATTGTAAACGAGATCGTATATTGTTGGCATATTGTTAATTGTCTTCCTGCTCGTGAAAAATATTTAGCGACAATACCGTTCTTCACGGTCTGACGAAGCATTTCATCGTTTCCAAGAATATAATGCTAAATGACACACTACCTATACTTATGTGTGTGTGTTTCTATGAGCATTGCAACGTAAAGTAAATAGGTATTCATGTATTTCTATCGATTATTTACCGTAGACCAGAGAACGTTAAATATTTTCAACCATTGAAACCATTGTGGACTCTGCATCTTCCATTTCGTAAATCGCGCATGTACCGGCATATATCATAAAAATCATAAAGTAGGTGAGCATAACGTTAGTCGTTAAAATTCGTAGGAATGATTGACACGATCGATCCAATTAACTCCACGGATTTGAAGTAATTTTGAAACGTCGTGGGTTTAGCGTTCGAGTGGATTTACCGTAGACGCGATTCTGAAAATAGAAATGAAACGAAGCTTTTAATGCATACTCTCGATAAAGTTCTCAATGGATGGTCCAGGGGGCACACTCGTACAAAGGAGAAATTTTTCGCGCGATTTGCGGTTAACGCGAAAGACACTCTCCTTCTCTCTCTTTTCCTCTCATATATTTTTATGATACTCGTGGGTATGGGAAAAGAGGAATAGCTCGAGGAAAGCTTAAAAGTGGGGTTAGCAGCGCGACTGCCTAGGCGGACGATAAAACTTTTAACGCGTTCGTGTCCAATAAGCGTAACGTCCAGCGAGTTTTACATTGGGCGGCGTCCCGCGGCCATTACTCCGTAACGGGAGAACGCGCTACGGTGATTGGTCCGCGACGCATCATGGCCGCCGTCCGCCTAGTATTTCCCCTACCAACGCGACAGCTTTCTCCCGGAGGGATGGAAACATAAGTGAGTACTTACTCGTACGTACTTACTTACGTTTCTTCTTTCCTATGGAATTCTTCGTGGGAAAGGACGTAGACGTATCGTCGAGGACTGTCGAACAGTTCGCTCTGCTCCAATTACTTACTTACTTACCTGTCGAAGATATTAATTTTTTTATCCCTTTATATCACTTTATTAATTATTATTTTTTAAATATATATGTATATATATGTTTTTTTTTTCTTTCTTCAAGACATATAACGCAGTACTTATTGCAACGCATAGGAATAAAATTAATTAATAATCATTCGCAGTGCAGATCAATAAATTGTCAAGTCGTTTTAATGATTAGTAACGTTTTCTTATTATTTTTTTTTTTTTTTTTTTTTTAATATTTAACCAAATATTTTCGTTTGTATCAATCGTTATTATCATCTTTGAAAATAATTTTGTATTTAAACAGATGCTCTCAAATCTCCGATATGCAGTACGAATTTGCAATTCGCGCGTATGCTGCTTAATAATAAGTCTCGAATTCACGGGTCGATAAGTTCGTCGCAATCTTCTTTACCGACCGCATCCCCACTCCAAATGTTCTTTCCAGGGAAGCAGGAACCCGGTTAAGGATAGAAAGAGAAAAGTGGAGAGTGGTTAGAGAAGGAAAGACGATGACATAGTAGTACTAAAGCCCAGACCAAATGGTTTCCTTCGGCAATTTTACTGTAGATGGCAGGTTAACCGGGACACAATAAATATCATCACAATGGTATTTAAAAAAAAAAAAAGAATAACCTGATCGGATCGCAGATCGAGTCGCTTTTGAAAATTATCACAAATTCATTCGTCTTTAAATTAATACGAAATATATTCCTGTTACACTACACGTGGGTATCTATATAAAACGATAAAACCTGCAGACGACCTTTTAACTTTTTTTAATTTAAACTTCACGGTTCTGATCACGCTAATGATGTTATAATATTATTATCTGTCCGGAATGGATATGCGCAGAAATATTTCACGAGGGAATTGTGTCGAAAAAAAGAAAGAAAGGAAAGGAAAGGATAAAAAGGAAGGAAGGAAGAAAGAAAGAGAGAGAAAAAAGAAAACAAGAAGAGAAAGCAACAAGGAGGAAAGTGTTGATTCAACGATGAAAAAATCCAAAAACCAAAAACAAAACAAAAAATAAAATGGGAACCGAAGGCAAAAGATAAGACGGGATATTTTTTGGAACGATCACGATCATGGCGCTCTCTACTAAGAAAGTAAGTACTTACTTAGGTAGTAGCTCATCGCGCGGAGCGATGTTAGTTACGGTCGAGAAGGGCGAGGTGGAGGATAGCTGGTAACGGCGGAAGAGATAGAGAGAGGGAGTGGGAGTGGCGGCAGGGGGGAGTCAATTTGACTAAAATGCATTCGCATAGACGGTACGAGAGGCACGTGCCCAAAGGCACGGTTACTTTAGTACGATCTTTTAGTTACAGGAAAGGTAGGGCATACATAAATGTGTATATATGTATATATATATATATACACATTTATATATATATATATATATATATATATATATATATAAATGCAGTGTTAAAATAGCGCACTCGAGAGACAGACAGACAGATAGATAGAGACAGAGATAGAGATAGAGATAGAGAGAGTGAGAAAGAGAGAGAGAGAGAGAGGGAGAGGTCGTTGCATTTGCGCACGCATACACATTCGCGACACGTATCTCACCTTCATTGGCCGTGACGACGAAGTCATACATGTGGATTTTGTCTCGAAGCTATAACTAGAAGGAAAGAGAGAGAGAAAGAAAGAAAAAGATAGAGACAGACAGACAGAGAGAGAGAGGGGGGGAGGGAGAGAGAGAGAGAGAAAGAAAGAAAGAAAAAGAAGAGAGAGAGAGAGAGAGAGAGAGAGAGAGAGAGAGAGTGAGAGAGAGAGAGAAATACGATGTAGAAGTATGGAGGATGCAAACCCATAAACTCCACGGGTCGCCCCCTCTCTATCTTTCTCTATCTTTCTCTCTTTCTCTTTCTCTTTGGTGGTAGCGCGTTAGTGTGTAGTAGCGTCGTCGTAGTAGGCGCGTTCTTTCGACTCGCGACGACTTTTACATAGGAACGAAAGAAAAGACACCTTTCCGCGTTGGCTTATTCGAGTCGTGCGAGTGGAAGCGAGCAAACGGGTACAAGGCATCGATCACAGTTCCGATGCGATCGTTCGCCGAACAGAGATAGAAAGATAGAGAAAGAGAAAGAAAAAAGACACGCAGAGAAAGAGAGAGAGAGAGAGAGAGTGAGAGAGAGGGAGGGAGGAAGAGAGAGAAAGAGAGAAATAGAGTGATAGAAACAGAGACAAAGATAGGATCAAGGAGAGAGAGAGGGAGAGAGAGAGAGATAGAGAGAGAGAGAGAGAGTGAGTGGTACGATCCGATCGACGCGCCCCCACCCCTACGTCGCGCTTGGAACGAAAAACCCCGCGCGAAACCCGTACGAAAATAAATGTAAGTAAACGATTATAAATAAGTATTTAAGTACAATCGTAGCGTTGTTCCAAATCGATTTACTTTAAGACATTAACGAAAAAGTGTATCCAAGTGTTATTACGGCGGCATTCGCGTCCGTTCTCCTCGAGTATCCATCTCTACCCATCCGTAGTATCCTAATGTCGAGGAGATCGCAGAAGTTACTCGTGATCTTTCGAACATTAGTTTTCCGTGAGATTTGCGCCGGTACGAATCGATTCGTTTAAATTTCAATTTTACTTGTTCGTTCGTTAATCTCGTACGGAAGAAACTTGCTCGCTCGTTTCGTTTTTTTTCCTTCGTTCTTTATAACCTCAACGACAACCCGGCTCCTCTAAATCCCCTTCCGTCCTCCGCCCTCCCGTTTAGTCGTCACTGAAACCCCCCCGTTGTTCGTTTCGGCGCATGCCTCCAAACGAGCGATAAGCATGGAACGCCGAAGAACGTGTGTGCGTGCGCTCGTGTGTGTTCCTTTCTGTGAGACCGATTGCCTGTGGTGCCTGCTGCCCTTCGATTTGGACTTCGGAAGAACTTTTGCGATTTCTACGATCGATCGATATCTATCAAAGGTTAGTGTAGTTTTCTATCTCTCTCATTCTCTCTCTCTCTCTCTCTCTCTCTCTCTCTCTCTTTAAAATGCGTTTCTTTATTCTACTTCTTTTTTTCTTTTCGTTCTTTTTTCCTTCTGCCATCTTTCTTTTCTCCTTTTCTCTCTCTCTCTCACTCTGTTCCATTCTTTCTTCTCTCCCCCTCCTGACACACAATATCTTCACGTTCTTACTACGTATGTGTGTGTATGTGTGCGTGTTGCGTGTCATGTTTGACGGACCAACTCTACGCGTATTCGTAAGTCGCGTAGTAGTTAGGATGAAATACTGACGATGGCGCGCGCGTTCATGCATCCAAAGAGAATGAGAGAAACAAGAGAGAGAGAGAGGGAGAGAGAGAAAGAGAGAGAGAGAGAGAGAGAGAGAGAGACAAATGAATGCCGTTTACCGAACGTGTAACAAAGACAAAGCGTTTAAGTACTGTTAGTTGGCTCTTTTATTCCTCTGCCATCGTTGTTCGTATTTATTTAGATTTGCGTATTATCTTGAACGAAAGTCAAATCGATTCGAAAATAACACGGAACATGATTGACCATCTCTCACGTTGCCGAATTATAGTCACACCAAGTACTTGACTGTTTGCTTACATATGTAAGTACTTACGTATGTTGGTAAGTACTTACTTGCTTACTTACTTATTTACGTACGCAGCTAAGAATATGCATTTATTGCGCCTCTATCACTTTGCCAAGAATATATACGATTAACGATATACATATGTGCAT
>OU964963.1:2786734-2799234 GCA_918808275.2 Dolichovespula sylvestris | reverse complement strand
TATATATCCTTCGGGAACTTGAGTTCTTCTTCGTGTTCGTTCGATAACACGAGAATAATATCTCGACGTAAATTTCATTTTGCAATCTCTTTCCCTTTATATACCTTTTTTTTCTTTTTCTTGCAAGAAAAGATAATGCATTTTTTGTTTGTTTTATTTTTTTGATTTTGGGGGGATGGGGTAGAGGGTAACTTTGAACTCGTTGCAGGATAGACCGAAAGTTCTCAGTTTAGTGTTTTGACGAGAAAAAATCTCGATGAAAGGGATATGTCTGATTAATTTTTTAGATCGCCTAGAAACTTTCGTATTATCCTGTATCGGATGTTTATTTAACCTATACGTTAATTTTTAATAATTCGTTCGAACAATCGTACGTTTACGAGCATTATATATCGTTAACAAGGATAACAATGGATTATCGGGACAATTATAATAAATTTGAGTAAACCAACGTAGTCAAGAGAAAGAGAAATAAGATGTGCCTTACAGCTTTGAAACAATCTGGTTTGATAATCGATCTCATATCCGCTTAAGGTATCTATCTAAACGTCGTATGTAAGTGTGTCTCATATATCCTCATTTCCATGTAAATGCTTTTCAATCTTGGAGTTAAAAAAAAAAAAGAAAGAAAAAAAAAACTTACCTATCTCTCTTACTCGGGGAAGTTCGATGAAAAAAACCAATCTACGATAATGCTACCGAGACGAGGCGCGAGGCTAGGGCACTGAGAGTAGAATTTTCTTCTTCATTTATAGGGACAAACTCCTCTTTGCAAAAGGTTTCTCGTTTCTATAGTTGAAGATCGAACGATTTTCCCCGTTATCTGTCCACCCACATCGTACTCATTTTAAACCTCGTCCTCCCCCTTTTTTCATTTTCATTTATCTCGTATCGTCTCTCTCTCTCTCTCTCTCTCTCTTTCTCTCTGCGCTTGGTCGATATCGGTAAAATGGCCCCACAGGTCCCTTTCCAACAAATTTTTCCTTTTTCTCTTTTCTTTTTTTGTTGTTCCTCCTTTCTCGCTTTCTTTCCTTCTTTTCTCTCAAGGAAAAAAAAAAGAAGAGAGAAACGGAAAAAAGAAACAAAGAAGAAATTCGTTTCCCGCAACTCTCCTCCTTCTATAGTAGTCGTTTCAAGCCGACGTAGAATTTTTTTTGCCGGCCCTCTTTCCAACTTAGATATTTTTCTACGTAGGTTTGGAATATCCGAAGAATCTGCTTTCCATTTGTTCGAAAGGGCTTTGCATAAAAACTAGAGTCGTGCCGCAAGGTCAGCCATTCGTTCGTTCCTTCGTTCATTTCTTTTCTTCGAATAGTTCGTATACGCAAAAAATAGGTAAACCCTTTTTTTATCTTTCTCTCTCTCTCTCTCTCTCTCTCTCTCTCTCTCTCTCTCTCTCTCTCTTTTTTTTTCTACGTCACCTCGTCGTTTACCCGCCGAACCGTTGTGTTTATACCTAAAGTAAACTACCGAAGCGAGAGCAGTCTCTTGTTGGAAGAAGACCGACACGTATCGTGTTCGTATTTTTCGGAAATTTTCTGTGTGTCGCGTTAATGAAATATCAAGGGGTACTATTGAAGGCACGTATGGGATTATTATTAATATTGTACGAGGGATATGTCAAAAAGTGCTTTGAAAATAGTACATGTAATTTCTGTATAATGTATCGATTACAACAACGTATGTACATACGTTGTTTGAGTTTATCATAAATAATTGCGTTAATTAACTATGAAAGAGGATACACACACACACACACACACATACATATATATATGTATATATGTATATATACGTATGTATTGTATAATACTCGTTACATTATAATTATTTATACGTTATAACAGATAATACTAGGAAACGTATACATCCAGTTCGTAAAAGGATAAAATCATCGCAAAAGTGCTAATTGGTATAACTACTTGGAAGGAGTAATGTTCATAGTGTTGTTAACGTTGATTGCCAAGGAGATTAATTACGTCTCTAAGACCGTCCTTAGCAAAAGGGATAATTGCTTCGCAGAAGGCAAACGTAGTCGGATATTCGATGGCCTCTTCTATTCGGTTTTGATTGGATTCTCGTCTTTCTCTTCCCTCCAAGATCATCTTACGAACTAAGGTTGTTCAGTTTGCTCTTTGTTCAGGGCTCGAAGTAGATTCCATGATTAGATCATACCAATCTCCCTGCTATTCGTTGTATATATATGTATGTATATAAAGGACTTGCACGTAGCTCGTTCCATTTTCCTTTCACGTTTGTTCTCCATCTTGAATGAAACTTCTCCAATCTGCGATCGATCGAGACAATAGAAAAGAATATATTCTTTAAGTACGGTTAGGACAATAATAAATATATTTATGTATACCCGTTTAAATAATAATAATAATAATAATAATAATAATATTAATAATAATAATAATAATAATAATAATAATAATAATTATATAATAATAATAATAATAATAATTATTATTATTATTATTATTATTATTATAATAAATGTAGAAAAGAACTTTTTCTTTATGTAAAGATAATCAATATAAAAAATTTTCAAACGACGATAGAATCGACGCGTCGCGTCGGCACGTATCCGTCGGCTCGAAGTCATTCGTTTTCTACGTAGCGTCGGGAAATAGAAAGAAGAAGAAGAAGAAGTGGAAGAAGAGAATAATGAATAAAACAAATATGAACGAGAATATAAAGGGAAGAAAAAGCGATAGATATGAGAAAGGATAAGCGTGCAATGACGCGCGCGCGCGCGCGAGAGAGAGAGAGAGAGAGAGAGAGAGAGAGAGAGAGAGAGAGAGAGAGAGAGAACAAAAATAAAGCAAAATAGATAAAAAAAGATAAATAAAAAAAAAGGAAGAATATAACTATGCGCAAGAGATACGTAAATTGAATTCATTGGTACTCGAAAGTTTACGTATGTAAGTAGTTGACTTCTCAATTAAACGTGTCTACAAAGATACTACATTGAACTCTACGTTCTCTCCACGGTCTCTTCACCTTATCTCTCTCTCTCTCTCTCTCTCTCTCTCTCTCTCTCTCTCTCTCTCTCTCTCTCTCTCTCTCTTTCTTTCGTGCGAGCGCGAGCGCGGGCAAAATCTGACACGACGATATCGTAAAGAGCGATCTTTACGCTCATTCGTGGATGACCATGCGTTAAGTTCGCGACGCCCGATGTTTATGTCCACGCGAGAAATCTTTATCAAGCCTAGGCCAGGCTAGCTAGATGCTTAAACGTTCTTTCACTTGGGACTCGCCATTTTACATAGTACATTTTATTACAGTTTATTTTTCTTTGGGTGCTCCCGCAAGAGCTAGCCCGTGCAACATTGTCCTTCGTTATTCTCGTTGGCCGATCGAAGTTATGAAAGTCTAGGACGAATTCATTGCCGGCGAGGCTCGTTCGTTCAGATTTTGATCGTACGGAATCCATTACGTTTCGTATCTTTTTAAAGTATAGAAAAGAGTGTATATGTGTATGTAGATATATATATATATATATATATATATATATATATATGTACGTACATAATACACGTGTCATTAAAAGCCGAGACATTTCTATGGTAATCGTCCTCTTCCTTCGTACGCCATTACGATGTTCAATGCGACGTCTTAGTCTGTTACAACCGCGAGATGATATTCGTTATGTTATTTCCATTTTCATGATTTCTCTCTCTCTCTCTCTCTCTCTCTCTCTCTCTCTCTCTCTCGGTCTGTCTCTATTTCTCTTTCTCCTTCTCTTTCTTATATCGCTCGAAAACTTTTAATATCATTTCACGAAGAATAAAACCCCATCCTCCGATCGAGTTAACGAGCGGTCCACGAGACGGATGCAATTTTTGGTAAGAAGTCCGAGGATCTATTACGTCTTACGGAGTTATGAAATAACTGTATACGACTGGAGTCGTTCGACGGGATAAATAACAAGCTTCCAATATACTCTATACCCAGCTAGCAATACCTACCTACCTACCTACCTACCTACCTACCTACCTATCTACCTATCCACCAACCAACCAACCAACCAAGAGAAATATCCTCGGCGCGTAGCTCCAATTTTACGAGGTCATCTTCCTATTTTCCAAACGTTCTCGTCCCACTCGTACGAGAAGCACGAAAAGGAGATCGAGCTTTCCGATTCGGAAGAAAGTCGAAAAGCTTGCCGGAAAAACTGGCGAGCTCGGTTAAGCGTTAAGTTTTCTCAAGGCGTTCCAGCAACGAAATTGTTATTTCTCCTTCGCCGATAGAACGTCGGTGGAAGATTGGACACGTAAAAGGGTTCTTCTTGCTAAGGCGAGTACGTTTGTAGTTACACGATTGTAAGGATGGGTTGGTTGAAATCGTTGTTGGAATATCACCGACGAACTTCTAAGATCTCTCTCTCTCTCTCTCTCTCTCTCTCTTCTTCTTCTTCTCTTTCTCTTTCCGCGTTCTCTTACAAGATTCTACGTACGTACGTACGTACGCGTGTGGGTGTGTCTGTGTGTATGTGTATGTACATATAGCTTCACGTACGTTACCATGAGAAGTCTTACGCGTTAGAGGATTTACCCGGATAGACTTAGAGTAGGTACGACTAGAATAGGTATATGTAAGTTACGTGCATTTGTGTGTGACTATTGGGATGACGGCGAACGTTGAAGTCTCATTAGAGCGAAGTCGCAGGAACGACCGAAGGAAACTTCGTACGAAGATATATATATATATATATATATATATATATATATATATATATATGAGGGAAGAGACATGAAAACTCGGGAGGAGGTTGTGAAAATGTAAAGATATGCTATGGAACGTAGGAGGGAGGAGGTAGAAGAGGAAGAAGTAGAGGTAGACAAGGACGAGATGTGAGAGTAAGGGTTAGAGTTAGAGTAGAGGATGGGGAGGGATGTAACAAAATGGGAAACGAGAGATAGGGACTTGTGCACTAAAAACAGAGAGAAAGACGATGTCTACGCGATGCTACGAGATTGTGAACTGTTCAAGACGTTCGACAAATTTTTCGACTTGATGCAAGAGGGCAGAGTTGTTTACTTATATTCCCCGAAACACGAGTGTACGCGAAGAACATTGTAAATGGGAAGTGATTTAATGGTGGATACGGGGGTAGGGAGGGATGGGAATGGGCGCGGAGGAAGGCGGTATAAATAAATCAGAGAAAAGTTCTTTTACTTTTTCTCTTTTTCCTTTCTTTTCTTTTTTCTTTTTTTTTTCTTTTTTTCCCTTTTTATTTCGTTTAAGTCACTTCGAACTTTATTTTACGTAGGTAGATGGGCATACACAGTTCTGTTCGAAGTAATCAGGTATATGCATTAATTGGTTATAACTTTGAACAGTTATTACTGTGCAATTAAAGTCGCATGTAAGTATTTTTTGAAAAGGAAGATAGAAAGGAAAAAAAAAAGAAAAGAAAGAAAAAGAAATCAGACAAATATCCGAGTTATCCGATTTTTACTAAACGATATGATTATATTCGGAAGTATGCGATTTATCGTATATTATTATTTTTTTTTCTTCTTCTTCATATAGGACACGTCAAAATACATGTCGTATACGTGTATCCAATACATGCCTATGAGGAACACGTTGTACACATGCACACGGGTAGGTTCTGCGGAGATCTACGTCTCTTCGTAGATTCTCTCAACGAATTGAATATCACGGTTGAGCTTAAGCTTTGACTGGTTGGAAAGGCGGTGCGTGCATCTCTTGCATCCTGAAACTTCACGCCCCTTCTCGATATTCCGTTCGAGAAGAAAGACCGAAAGGGATTCCGGATCACGAATACGATAGTCTAGACTCTGATCAACGTGGGGATTGTAAAATTCTGTAGGCACGTGATCTTCTATCATGGCGTCCCTCTCTCTCTCTCAGTGCTTTGCATACATATGCATTACATGACGTTTGTAGTAGTAGTAGTAGCAGCAGTAGCAGTAGTAGTAGTAATAGCAGTATTAGTAATAGTGTAGTAGTAGTAGCAGTAGTGGTGGTGGTGGTGGTGGTGGTGGTGGTATACGAGATGGCAAGACCGTAATATATTTAACAATGTTTCACGATATGAGACGTTTTTACGGAAAGTCGTTGGAATAGGAATTGCTCTTTGGCTTTTCTCTCTTTCTCTTTTCTCCCTTTAGGAGGATGAGGATGAGGATAAGGATGAGAATGAGAAGGAAGAAAGAAGACCAAGGTGAACACATTGGAAACGAGTTTGTTCCAGTCTAGGTAATACGCGTATTCGATACCTCGTCTATATACATACATACATATATATATATACAACGTATCTACGAGTATACTTATATATATATATATATACATACGTAGAATCGAGCTGCAGAAAACTTTTATAACCATCTCGGAACTCTGGTCGGACTGCTGAATCCGATGACACGAAGTTTCCTCTCCCCCACATCTATCTAATTCTTTCTTCTTTCTACTTCACTGCTCTGCGTTAACTTTCTTTCTCTCTCTTTCTCTTTCTCTCTTTCTCTCCCTCTTTTTCTGCTTTCTATTGTCCAGCTTATATAAAAGAAAAATTGAAAGGAGTCTTCAGAGAAAATTTAATTCGAATTACATTCGAACTTCGGTTGTAAAACTTTTTTACTAACGTTTCTATCAATTCTCTTTATACGATAATTGAGAAGTAAGAGAAAGAAATTCGACGATATTTTCTCGTTTTCGAATTGCCGAATACGAATGTTTATAATATACGCGATATCATTCTACGAGGAGATGGAAGATAATGTAAACAGGATCTGATCAAGAGTTTCGCAACGTCGAAGAAGTGAAAAACATTGGAGAATGTGAAATACGCGACGGGTGTAAGAAAAGAAAGGAAAGAAGAAAGGAAGGAAGGAAGGAAGGAAGGAAGGAAGTAAATAGTAAAAAAGAGAAAAAAAGAAGAAAAAAGAGGATGGTGGAGAAAGAAAGAATGGGAGGAAGGGGAAGGAGGAGGTACATTCGTGGAAAGTTAGGTTCGTCCAGGACGTAGTGTCGACGTGGGAGGTAGCGAGGAACGGTAGGAAATGACGAAGAGAAGGAGGATGAAGATGAAGAGGGTACTTGGGTGGGGTTTGAGGAGGATCGAAGTGAAGAGTAGAGAATGTTGGGAACGAGCTTGATTCTCGAGCGAGGTCACGTATCTCGAAGCCAATCTAATACACTTCGCGAAGAGGAAGAAAGCCAAAAGTGAGTTACCACATTTCTCTCTCTATCTCTATCTCTATCTCTCTCTTTCTCTCTTGCTCTTACTGGATAATAGCGTAAAGGTTATATCCACGAGAAGCAACCTTCGAATCCGAACGAAAATAAGAAAGAGAGAGAGAGAGAGACTATTTCGTTGATGACCAGCCAAAGTTCCGGCATATCGTCCATCTTTCTCTATAAACGTAGGTATATATATATATATATATATATATATATATATATATATATATATATATATAGCCAGATAGATCTTCGTGCTATTCGGTCCTTTTCAATTTAATTTGTATGAACTCACTCTTCTCTGATTACCTATCGCCTATCCTTCGTCGTTTTCTTCGTTTCAAGTTGAACAGGATATTACTTATTCTTTTTTTTTTTTTTTTTAAGAACAAAGCTTTCTTCTCACGTCGCCCGATCGATGAAACGTAAACTTTCGTTCGGTCACGTTTATATGTTGCGTGTTTCTGATATTTACTTCACAAAAAACAAGGAGAGGAAGAGAGAGAGAGAGAGAGAGAGAGAGAGAGAGAGAGAGAGAGAGAATATCGGACTGAAAGATAGTTATCTATATAATAAACTCGTATGAAGCGAAACGCGTGAAGTGCTTCGTAATGATAAGGAAATCATTAAACTTCGATTTCACTTCGATCGAGGCAACTTTTCTTTTCCTTTCCTTTATCCCCCGTTCGTCTTTTCTCTTCAGTCCCCCCCTACCCTCATCCGTCTCTCTCACATTCGTCAGCATGAAATATTTTTGCGGCGGTCAGAAAAATTTTAACGACGGACTCGATCGAATCATCACGTTAAACGGAAGAGAAATAACGAATTTTACGGATCATTGAAATTATGATAGTTTAGTGGCTATAAATTTTGTCGAATTGCCGTATCGGTCGATGATTTTATTATTATAAAAATAAAATGTAAGAGAACTTCATTCGTAAAAGGGGTAACGATTCAGGAAACGTTCGAAACGTTTATCATTAATTATTGTTTAATTAAATTACGGTCGACCACTGTCCGTCTATCCGAGTAATTTTATCGCGATGAGAATTATCGTACTGGATTTATCTATAAATAGATTATTAGGTATGTGTTGTAAGATATGACGATTTGGTTGGTATTCTTATGTTTCGTTGAAATTGCGGATAATTTGCGATCAATGAAGTCTATTCGCGGAACCTACCGGTATTGCAATTGGCCGCACGGTAGGAAGGTTGGTTACTTTATAGGCATTAAAGGCACTCCTCATAAATAGTCTATTTTCAGCAATATCGCGAACAAACAAGCTACGCTATTTGTCTATCTATGTCTAGATACCGTACCGCCACCTACACTCGTAAATAATATCTCCGTTGATACTTTCGCAGATTTTTTTTCTATTTGCCCGAGTTCAAAGCTTAGATGAGAATCGCATTATTCTAATTTAGAATTCGCGACGAATGCGACAAAACACGTCAATTTTACGGGATTAGGAGGTAGGGAAGGGATTGGGGGACGTGGGGGAAGGGGATTGAGTATAGGGACGTGCACGTACGTATCAGCATTCTAATTGTTTTATCACGGCGAATGTTAGAATTTACCTCAATGAAAAAAATTGTTTCTTCTCCTATTTCAACGTTCTCTCCTTTTTATTTGTTTCCTTTTTCTTTTTATCTTTCTATATAGACTTTCTATGTATCTATTTTGGCTGAACGAATGAATTGTTAGAAAATATTGTCTCGTTGCGTTCAAGGAAACGACAGAAAACACGTCGTCGGCTTACCTGTAAAGGACGATTCGAGTTAAGTAGATATTACTCGTTCTCCGATCGTTTCGACACCAATAGATATAGACTCTGCAAATCACCAATTAAATCTTAGAAATTATGGTTGCTTGAATAAAAGAACGTTCGAAAGAGTTCGAGGTTATCTCTCGCACCGTCGCCATGATAGTTCCTTCCCTACGATCGAGCGTGTTGTCATGCGCGCGTCGCAAGCCTGGTCGATAGAATAGACTATCCTCCCGTATATGTGTATATATATAAATAATATATATATATATATTCTTCTTATTTAGAGCTTGCTCTTGCATCTCATTATTTTCGTCTCATCATGTTTGTGTCAAATGTCACCTCCGACAGAATAATTATGATACGCGAGAGCGATAAAATCATTATAAACACGAAACTGTGACTAATATTAGACTAATTATTTTATTAGTACACAAAGACTCATCAAAAGGTTAATGTCGATTTAAGAAAAAGAAGAAAACGAAAATAAATAAATAAATAAATAAATGATTTTATTTGATTTAATCTCATTCCAATCGAATTATTTCGATTCTTCGTAAAATTAATGTCATCTTATTATTATTATTATTATTACTATTATTATTAATATTATTATTATTATTACTATTATTATTATTATTATTATTATTATTATTATTATTATTATTATTATTATTTTTATTTTTATATCATAATTCAGAAAAATGTGAAATGACGAAGATAGGGAGGAGAGGGGGAGAGAAAAGGAATCGACGGGAAAGTAAAAAATTGCTAGTAGAGAAACTGGCGCCGTTGGCTAATCCCGTGTGCTGTTTTCTCCCTCATTGGTTCGTCGCGTTTAATCCCTGAAAATTAATCCCGTCGTGAAATTTACGAGTACTCCAGTCTCATACGGCTTTTCTCGTACGGCTTTTTAAACGACATCCTCGCGAACACCGTCATCGATGGATCTATATGATTAATTTGCTTGCGCAGGCGTCTGCTACGTTAACGATAGATCTTCGAATACGTTTACGTTTTCGCGTTTTTATTTCTTCTTTTTCTTTTTTCTTTTTTTTTTAACGTTTTTTTTTTTGTTTCTCCTTAATAAAATGCTTGATAAGCATAAAGAGCCTCATTGAATCATTGAGAAAGCATATATCGAGATGCAATAAAAGAAACTTTTTAACCTGTATTCGAACATTTGAATTAAGATATTGAATATCCGCATTCGGAGTATCGAATAAATAAAATTTTCGTTTCGGAAAAGAGAGAGAGAGAGAGAGAGAGAGAGAGAGAGAGAGAGAGAGAGAGAGAGAGAGAACAAAAATAAAAAAAGAAAAAGAAACGAAAGCAAAAAATCATGCCGACACCATCACAGTTCGCTGAGTTTTATTTCTTTTTTTTTTTTTCAAACACTTTCATCGTCGTTCGCCGTTCGCAAAATCCGTCAAAAAAGAATAAAAAAAGGAAAAAAGAAGAAAACGCAAAATCCGAACGTGTAGGATATATAGAACGATTTTCTCTCTCTCTCTCTCTCTCTCTCTCTCTCTCTCTCTCTCTCTCGTTTCCTTCTTCAATGCTTTCACCGGTGTACTTTTGTAGATGCGAATTCCAAAGTGCTTTTAAATTTTACAAGTTCCGTGAGAAAGAAATGAAGGAAGGAAGAGTGAGCGAAAGAGAGAAGGAGAGAGAGAGAGAGAGAGAGAGAGAGAGAGAGAGAGAGAGAGAGAGAGAGAGAGAGAGAGAGAGAGAGAGAGAGTGAAATAGAAAAAAATAAAGAAAGAGAGGAAGATAGAAATAGTGAAAAATAAAGAAGGAGAAGCAAAATGTCGCGTCGGTACTCGTTTCGTTCGGTTCACAAAAGTTTCTGTGCATGGGAGTCAACGTTTGTGCGAGCGCGCGCGCGCATCACGTCGAAGCCCGGGCGAAGGCATCCCTTTGGCTCCGCCTTTGTAAAGTGGAAGAGGAAGAGAGAGAGAGAGAGAGAGAGAGAGAGAGAGAGAGAGAGAGAGAGAGAGAGAGAGAGAGAGAGAGAGAGATAATATTTCTCGGAAAAATTTCTCTTACTCTCGGCCATGAGGTAATCGTTTCATTACGAGACAGAATTAACAGAGAATACAACTTCTCGTGACACATTTTCTTTCGCGAGTCGAAAGTTTTGACCCAAATGATAAATATACCTTCGAGATAATATTCCTGAATTATATCTTCTTACGTCTGAAAAATATTTTTTGTTAATTTTTTTTTTTTTTATCTTTCTTCTTCTACTTCTTCTTCTTCTTCTTATTATTATTATTATTAATATTTTTCTTTTTTTATTTCTCTTTTTAATTCATAAGCATCTTAAAACGAAGAAACGTTGAAATATAAATTGTTCATAGGCGTCGATACCTCTAAGATTTATTACTGTCGCATAGTTCGAACGAATTTGTAAAAGGGTGGTTTAAGTTTTCTAATTTGAAGTGCTTAGCCATGTTTTATATCCTCGTGTAATATCCTTCGGTACGCTGACGCGGAGCCAGTCTAGATAAGTTGTTACCTATATAAAGGGTTCGACTGAACTTTTCGTCTAGCTCTTATAAAAGCTTTAGCTAGCTGTGCGGAACTTTCGAGATCGGGTCGAACGACATTCCTCTACCTCTCTTTGGAACTTGTAAAGCTTAAAGGCACTTGAGAATTTATACTCGTGCTCGGCGTACATACATACATACATACATACATATATATATATATATATATATATATATATATATATATATAGATCTCCGGTAATGCTAGGGGCGCTTTGACGTTGAACTCTAAAAAAATGAATATCAACTTCGTGAAAGAAAGGAAAGGAAATAAAAGAATGAAGAAAAAGGAAAAAACAGAAACAATAAAAAAAAGAATAAAGAAAGAAGATATCTTCGAAATTCGTAAGAAAATGTATTTCGATGGACGAAGGTCGTAGTTCCTCGTTTAAGGAATATGAAGTTCGAAAAGGTAGAAAATCTGTTCGAGTACTCTCGGTCGAACGGGGCTGCGTAATGAAACAAGATATAGATCCTTCGTAGTATCCGGGACAATGCTTAGCAAGCGAATTTTGCGAAAGAAAGGATTTGCGCTCTGAATCGAAATTTAATAAAATTATTTATCGTCGCATATTTTAGCAAATATTCTTTTCTTTTTTGCTTTTTCTCTTTTTCCGTCCCCTCCCTCCCTCCCTCTCTCTCTCTCTCTCTCTCTCTCTCTCTCTCTCACTACACCATCTCGAACGAAATGTACTTACATTCGTTATGTATACCATGGGATACGAGTGATATCCAATTTGCAAAGAAAAAAGAAAAGAAAAATAATTAGCTCTCATCGACAGAGTTATTTATAAAGCAAATAATATTCTAAGTTATATGTGTGCTGCGCGCATTCGATATATGTGCAATAATTTGAAATAATTTCGGATGACAAACGGAGCAACGGACTTTCCAACGTCCCTAATCAGGGGCGATAAAGAAGTCTAACGAGACGAAGATTCGTTCGGCAAAAAAGACGATAC
>OU964963.1:2606734-2781734 GCA_918808275.2 Dolichovespula sylvestris | reverse complement strand
TACCCAGTCGGCAATTCGATCCAACTTGTGTGGCCCAAACGGATTAACGTTAGAATCCTCCGAAAGTTCAACCGCTCAACATATTATCTCTCTTGGTTTACTATTTCGACGATATTAATTAACGTAATGGGTGTCGTTATGGTAAAATTTCTCACGGACTATAATGTCATACCGTTCGATGATATTTTCAAAACATCGAACGTGCCACGTCGAACGCGTAGTGTCGAAATTCTTGATATTAACCATAGATTCAACAAGGTTCGACAATCCTATATTCGGCGATCATTTCTGTGTATAATGAGAAGAAGAAAGTAAAAAAGAAAAGAAAAAAAAAAAAAAGAAAAATTCGGAATAGTCGAGTAGTAAAGGATTATCGTGCGTGTTAGAAACGTAATCTTAAAATATATACGACGTTTTGTCCAATGACATGAATACAACGTATTTTATAAAGATTGTTGCATTATGCAGGCCGAGATAGGTATAAAAATAGAGCTTTTAAGTTAGCTTTGAAGAAGAAAGAAAGGAGAAAAAGAAAAAAATGAAGAAGAGAGAGAGAGAGGGGAGAGAGGGGGAGGGGGAGAGAAGAGAGAGAAAACTACATGACGACCACGCCTAACGAGTAGTACACGCGTATATACATAGGTATATATGACCGAGAAGGAGAAGTCGTTGGCGTGCAACAATGTAGCATTTCAAAGAGTCTCCGAGTCGTTTCAGAGAATGGGGGAACGTTAATATCGTGGCTACGTTCACGGGATCTTATCGGGTTTAATTTATTCGACTTTTCCTTTTTATTCGACCTGTAATTTCTCTCTCTCTCTCTCTCTCTCTCTCTCTCTCTCTCTCTCTCTTTTCTTGCTTCCTTCCTTTCTTCCTTTCTTTCTTTCTTTCCGAACGGGTCCTTGTCACGCCTACGGGTTTACCATCAGCGACAATGTGCCGCTATCAAAGAGTTGCTGCCTGCCAGCTAACCAACAGGAGAGCGCGCGCACTAAAGTAAGGAAAAAGCTGGCAGATGTATTATAAGTCGATCGACGTTGTTAAAAATTCTCGTTGAAATTGCTCTTTGTACTCTTGCGAAAGAGCAAGTAGAAAAAGGGAGCAAGAGAAGGGGTAGGAAGAATAAGAATAAGATGGGTAGGAAGAACAAGAACAAAAGGACAAGAAGGAAAAGAAGAAGAAGAAGAAGGAAAGGGGAGGGGGGAAACAAGAAGAAAAAGAAAAAGAAAAGGTGGAATAAGAAAAGGAGATGAAAGACTCGGTGCGGCCGGTGCGAGTATGTTTGGAGTTCGGAGCATAATCGTTGCCTCATAAAAGTGCATGATGCGTTTTTAAAGGGTGCTCCTGTCGGGCAATAAACGCTCGGCCCCAACGACTCTTTCTCCATCGCTCGTGT
This sequence comes from Dolichovespula sylvestris, assembly GCA_918808275.2. NCBI lineage: Eukaryota > Metazoa > Arthropoda > Insecta > Hymenoptera > Vespidae > Dolichovespula > Dolichovespula sylvestris. The sequence continues at coordinate 2,780,338 of OU964963.1, read as the reverse complement.
AATCTTCGATCTTCTACTCTAGACACATTCTTCTTCTTCTTCTTCCTCTCTCTCTCTCTCTCTTACGCGCGCACACACACACACAACACACGTGCAATTTTTTCTACCTTCTACTTTTCATCCTCTCTTCATGTGGGTCAATGTCACTGTCAACAATCAACTTCGATAACTATCTGCTTATCCCATTATTATAATTAGTATTAGTCATAAAACAGTTGATCATTATTTGTCCATCATTTATGATCGCTAGACGATAGTGATCATCGATTAATGAATTATTATGAATCTATAGCTATGTTTTATTATTATTATTATTATTATTATTATTATTATTATTATTATTATTATTATTATTATCATTATTATGAATGGCGTGTTATCATATTTTCATTCGCCTTCTTCTTCTTCTTTACCTGTTTTTTTTTCTTACACATATATATATATTCAATTCTTTGCGATCATGCACGTCAGCACGTTGCACGTAACACACCAATCTGACGTATGCATATTACTTACACACGTATGTACGTCACATACATAAGTATATACTTACATTAATTTATGTACATTGGGACGAACTTTGATCGCGAATGGAAAAACACCTACGTGACGGACTGGGCGTGGCACTTTTTATTTATTTCATCGAACTACGTTAATTCATCTATTAGTTTTTCTTTTTGTCTCTTTTTTTTTTTTCATTAGTGAAAACATCATGTCTCGCGCAGACATGGACAAAATGGAATACCAGAAGACCGGCTTGCTTCACTGGCCATCACTCTGGAAATATGATATTTGACGACGACGAGTGTTCTAGGGATAAGTGATTGGCGGGGGACTCGACGACAACGACGGGGAAAGGAATAAGACGCTTTTAAAAAGTAGAAAAAGTAGTTGAATGTACGTTTTTTCGCCTCTCTCCTCTCCCATCGCTATTTTCGAATATTTCTATGCCGTTTGTGGAAGAGAGACAGAGAGAGAGAGAGAGAGAGAAAGAGAGAAATAGGGAGGAGGTCGAGGGGTTGAATATAACATAGAAGGAAGGGTCAAATAAAAGGTATATATATATATATATATATATATATATATATATATGTGTAGAGAGAGAGAGAGAGAGAGAGAGAGAGAGAGAGAGAGAGAGAGAGAGAGAGAGAGAGTAGATGGGCCATGGTTTTACGAGTCGTACCATCCATGAGAGAAGACATGTAATCCTCGCTGACTTCGCTCGAACTGTCCAACTTGAACGATTACAGTAAAACGACGCAGCCGCGAATGCCTAGCCGACCAAACACAATTTCTTCTACTTTGCAATGCTAACCAGACTGCCATGAGCAGCGTTCTTCCTTATCGTGTATAAAACCACTCTTAATATTCTTTCTCTCTCTCTCTCTCTCTCTCTCTCTCTCTCTCTCTCTTTCTCTCATCTGCTTACATGAACTTTTCTTTCTTTTTTTTTACTGCATCGATGCATTCGAAAGATCGTTTCTTTCCATTTCCTAATCCAAAATAAATGTATAAAATTTTGATCAGCCACTATCATCCATATGATAATATATATATATATATATATATATATATATATATATATATATTTTTTTTTTAAATATTACAATTATACTTTAATATTTTCTTTTATAAATGACTGACGTCGCATTATCGAAGAACGTATTAAGAAATAAAAGAAAGAAAAAAAAATTGTTAATTAATATTAAATGTTCTTTCCTCCGAGATATCTCAGTCTTGGATTTATAATTCTTCTAATCTTCCGATACGAAGGCTTACTTTACCTATGTATCGTGTGGTCAATCGATTCCGAACAAAGTCTAAAGTGGACGAGGTATTATGAAATATTGTTTCTTCGCGTTTATTAGAAAGAGAGAAATCCATGGGCTGTGACTGTCGGTCGGCCATGAGGAGAGATACTACAAAGTTGGGCGTGGGGTAAGCAATAGGAGGAGGAGAAAGGACAGAAAATGGTGTCGGTTCGAGTAGGTAAGATGTTTAAAGGAAAAAAAAGAGGGTGTAGATATACCTACACATAGAATCCGTTAGGGAAGTACGACGGAATATTTCGAAGACGAGAGGGGGTCATAGGAAAGATTAATGGCGCGATAAAAAGAATAAGGGAGGGGGGCAGTTATAGAATGTACCACGTGTACGCGTAGTTTCGTGTTTCTCTGTTCTTTGTTCTTTCTTTTCTTCTTCCTTTTTTTTCTGTTTGTCTTTCTCTTTTGGTTTTATTTTTTTACTTTGTTCTCCCTACTACGAATAAATAATATCTTTTTCTTTCGGTCGCATATATTAAAATGTTAATTGCTCTTGATAATGATTAGCAATGTCTTTGAAGAAAGAAAAAAAAAAAAAAAGAAAAAGGAAAGAAAACTCGTTTCACATAAACGTCGTTAAAGGTTGATCGATGAATCGACCAGTCGTCACGCTTATTAAATTTTATCGAACCGGAAAGACGAGTATGGGTATCGTGTTGGTATCGGCTAACGCCGGTGATCGGCATATCTACAACTTTGTGATCGAGTGTCTAACGTTATAGTATAATTAGAAAACTCGAAATTGTATCGTTAACGAATACTCGGTCAAAGGGACACGCTAAATCATTTTAGAATTTGATACTTTTTATTTTGTTAGAAAGTATTGTATATCATCTATCTATACATAGAATGAAAGAAAAATAGAAAGAAGTTATGTCGTTTCGTCATCTCTTTTTTCCTTATTTCTTTTCTTTCCTTTTCTTTTCTCTTTTTTCTTTTTCAAGAAAACCATCCAGTTTATCCCATCGTTCTTCACAATCCCTCCTCCTCTTCGGCTTCACCCTCGTCTGGCAAAACGCGTGAACTTTTCCTCTAAGGGATATTGTCTCTAGTTTCTTTTTTCCCGAACGTTACTTATTTCTCGTCATGCTTATTTGCTCCTTAACGAATGACTCCGCAGATACTTAGGAAGAAACGAGAAACTTTTTATCAGACTTGATCGTAAGTCACGCTAGCTAAACGTTTTACGTTTTAATCATCGACGTAGCTGTTGAGTTACCTTATCCTTTGGAACCATATTTTCAATCATAAGTTTCGTGACTATGCTGTTTTTAATCGGTAGCAATAAATTTTCGAGAATTATTTCGAAGCGATACTTTTTGACGTTTACTTATGGCAATTTTATTCCTTATTATCATTTCTTTTTATTTCACATAATTGCATAATTTATTTTTTTCATATAATCTTTATTTTATTTTATTTTTTTTTTCTTCTCACATAACCTCCAGATGATTGTCGACGTTCATTAAGAAGTTCACGCTATGTATCTATTGAAAATAAAGAAAAAATTTGCTTATCTACATACAGGGCATGTAAAAGAATTTATTACATCATATGCGGTTGTTAAGTTCTACGACCCGTAGAAAGACAGAGAGAAAGAGAGAGAGAGAGAGAGAGAGAGAGAGAGAGAGAGAGAGAGAGAGAGAGAGAGAGACGAGACGAGAAGCGATATTAAACTTGATGATATAGAATTATTGACAATTAATTCAAATAAATTATCTGATACTATTCATATCGCATATTCCCACTTGTAAAATAATCTTTATGTTATCGTTCTGATCGTAGTATCACTTACCGTTTTTATAGATATTATTCCTTATGATATCTCTTTATATAATTTATAAAAAATAGTTCTGCAATTACTTAATTAATCCTCGATAATGATCGAGTTGCAAGAGGATATATTTTTATACCGGTTCATTGCAATGATCTTGAATTTGTTTAACAACGTTAGAACGATCATTGTACGCACTACTGTATTTTGATCTTTCGTTATCATCGCAGTGGCAATTAAAATGGATCAGCAAAATAAAATAAAATAAAATAAACGACAAGGGAATTGGATGAATCATTTTCATATTGTCGATTATATTTGATGGTCCCTGATTTTCTTTGGCTCGTTCGAGAGGATTACGATTGTGCAAAGAAGAAATTAGAAAGTATGGGAGGAAAGTTATGTGCCAACTATCGTATTCTTTACTTTCAACCTGGACAGGACCATTAACGTGCCCGATAACGCAGCGAACGAGGGATAGGATTCGATTGCCTCGTCGGTAATAAAGTGCGCTTTGTGGACCCTCGTCCTCATCTGCGACGAGACGAACTTACCGGCAGGGCTACCGTAGTCCGCCAATTTCAACCATTTCGCAAAAGTCGGCGGACCCGATTTTTCAAAGTATCATCCGATTCGAATTTTAAATCTTTTCCTCCTCCTTTTTTTCCTTTTTTTTTTGTTCTTCGAATAATTTTCGTAATGCGAATAGTTCTACGAATGAAAGACTCGCGATATCGCGGGAGAAAGATTTCTTTTTTTAATTTCTTTTTTTTTTTTTTTCAAATAAAAATTTACATAAAACCTTAGTCTTCCATCGTGGATTAAAGTAACATCGGCAAACATTTAAATGGCCGATCCTAACGATGTATATAAAATTGAACGATTTATTTAGCGTTCCAGTAAGGGGGAGAAATCGTTCTCATCGTTCTCATCGATTTCATTCGCTATAGACAATTTTTCCTTTATTTCTTCGTTTCATCCAGTTTATGTAGTTACTTAGTTATACGTTCGTCGCGCCCTGCGCCTGCGCATTTAACAATTGAAAAATGGCGGCCGATATAGAGGCTGGTAAAGGCTAGCGATTGGTTTTATATACCAGAAACGAGACGCTGCTATGTATTACCGTTGATAGTAAGTGTAGTAGTGGTGTCGTCATAGCTCTAAGATCGCCGGGAAGGAGAGAAGGTTGCCTCATATCCGCCATGATGGGAGACGGAGATTCATTTTCAAGCTTAGCCGAGACTCGAACCCGCGAGTCGGTGGTCGTTACCGTTAGCGGAATGGACTTTGGGCTAACCGCCCTATACGCTCTCTCTCTACGACCTATTTCAATGGCTACCATACAGATGACGCTGCGATAATCGTTGGATCCTGATAACGTCGTCGTTCTTTACAAACGGGATGCATTTTCCAGGATGCATCGTGATTCCTGCTGTGACGAATGGTGGTCGATGTCTACGTGACCATACCCAAGTATATATTACATATTCCCCTTATATAAAGTCTATCTGTCTTAAACGATCGTGAGTTTCACATTTTAATGATTCATTCGTTCGTTAATTTTTTAATACACCTCTACCTCTCTTATACTTTTTTCCCTTTCACTGTATATCTTAATTATTAACGTATTTTTTGAACGCAAATAATCACGACCAATGGAAAATTTTTACGTTTACGTGATATCCACGTGCGATTGTTGTTAATGCGAATATATTATGAGAAAAAGGTTATATTTTCTCTTGATTTAGATCTTTTATACTGCCAAAAAAATGGTTTATATATATATATATATATATATATATATATATACATATATTTTATATTTCTTGTTCGAACGGACGTGTTTTACCTGTGGTATACATTTCGACGAAATGATACAGGGATAGGGTGTATATACATATACGTTCGGACGTATCCTTCGATATGAGTGAGATCAAGAGGATTAAGTTTTTAAGAGCGATCAAATACTTTGATCATCACTGTCGCATTACGTTTGCAACGAAAAAGTAGAGATCTTAAATTCAAGGGAGTTAACGAGTAAATGACCGGCCAATGGAAACCTTTCCTTTTTATTTGTTTGTTTGTTTATTTTTTTATTTTTTCTCTCTTTCTTAATGCTTCGTTATAACTAGCATTCACGGAGATACGATGGCGATGGAGTTACATTGTGATACAGGTATGTAAATTCAAATTTGGAATGTACATACGTGAAATTGATTGCCAAAGAGAATTATGGAAAGAAAATAAACAAATCTATGAAACTCTTTGTTTTCTATCTAGTTTGTATTTCTCCTTGATCGTTTAAAAATATAGATAGATAGATAGATAGATATACACACTTGTCTCGTATGATACTTATTTATTTTTTCTTTTTTCTTTTTTGCTAACAAGATTGGATTTGAAGGAGAAAAGAAAAGTAAGAGAATCGTTGTTCGCATCGTTCGACGCTTTTATATACACATGTACATACGTTTTAAACGTGTATGTGTATTTACGATAGTCGAAGCAGCTCTACTATTACCTACATAGGTTGGCTCCGTTAGGTGCGATTATTACTCGGTGATGAAATGACGTCAAGCGTGAGATACCTTTACCTTACAGAGTTCTTATTCACGTTGCTACTTAGGTGTTATACGTCAAGTGGAATCGCCACAATACAGCTTTAGGTCCTCGTAAAGGCATAAGTTTGCGGTTCAATACCGGCCACCTGTTGATGCGAAACACATTAACCCATTTACCATCCCCCTTTATAAAGCTAGTAAATGACATTGTCTCCATTCAGAATATACTACCTATTATTTTCTTAATATCGTTTAATTATCATCTTGGTAATATTTCAAATATATTCCTTTCCTTCGCGCATTTTCCCCTTTAATAGAGAAAAACACCGTTCGGGTGATATTCCATTTTTTCCAAACAACATTGTTCTATCTCGAAACGTTGATAACGGTGTAATAATCTCATCCATTGGCCGTCACTTGGTAACGTTTCATTATGTTAACGCCGTGAAATTTTGATAAAAGGAAACAAAAAAGAGAAAATAGAAAAATAGAAAAGAAAGGAAAAATAAAGAAGGGAGAGAGAAAGAGACGAGAAAACATAAAAGAAGGTAAGGGATCAAGATAGACATAGTATACCAGGGCAATGGGATTCCGAGATACCACAAGTTGTTATATTATTTCTTTGGCATCGACTCGCACGGCTTTTACTCCTTCGGCTGTGGAGCATTTCTGTAAATCATGTTTGCTCCTATATCTCTAAAAAGAGAAAGAGAGAGAGAGAGAGAGAGGAAAGAAGCGAGAAAAGGAAAAATGACTAGTGCTACAGGATACTCGTTTTTCCCTCTCGTAAAGAAAAAGAGAGGGAGCGAGAAAGAAAAGAAAGAAAGAGAGAGAGAGAGAGAGAGAGAGAGAGAGAGAGAGAGAGAGAGAGAAATAGAAGAGGTGGGGTAAAAGAAGGAGGATTCGGAATGGCCTTTACCAAACCCCATCTGCTGCCATTCGTAGGAAACGAGACGGCACGAGTCCGTCCACCTCCTTTCTAGCAAAGTCGCCATGAGACAGCGACTTCGACATTGTAGCTAAAATGTATTTCATGGGCGACATCGGCATTGTCATCGAACTCTAAATTATGGAAGGGGAAATATCGGAGAGTGGTGTAGCGGTGTAGGGGGGGTCGGTCCTCTGAGAGATTGGGAAAGTTCGATGGTGGGGGTAAGGACAGAGAAAGAATGAGAGAGATAGAGATATATAGAAAGATAGAGAGAGAGAAAGAGAGAGAGAGAGAGAGATGAGAGAGTGGGAGAAAAAGCAGTTTGCTTCATTTTGAGACGCCGAACGGATTTTCTGTCGGCGTGCTCGTTTATTTTTGTCTGAGACCAACTCACGTCCTTCTTCATGATCTTCCATTTCTTTTATTATTCCATCTCTTCTCTACTTTGTAAGAAGCCTCGGGCAAACTAATTTATTGAGCGAGATATTTGTAAGTGTGGAACGAACGCGTGGGACGAGAAGGAAAAAGAAAGAAAGGAAAAAAGAAAGAGCGAACGACCGGGAGAGAGAGAGAGAGAGAGAGAAGGTTGGTGATTCAGAAGTTAGGTCGCGAGAGTATACATACCTACATATAAAATGTAGATGTTCTCTGGCATCAAAGATATTGCCGGGCTTCGTCGTACATCGAGGAAGGAGTGCGCTCTCTTTCGCGAGTGCCGACTGGCGACTCATCTTTTCGGCCGAACCCAATTAGCGATGAGTTTTACCTTTAAGGAGTAAGGGCTTGGGCCAACCTCTGACAGTGTTTACGAGGTTGCTACCGCGAGCGTAACGAGTATGTCTGTCTCCCGCGGTCCGGTTTCCATAAAAGGTCGACACTTCGATTATATATTGTAAAGGAATGAGCACGGAAATGTACTGAGAGATAGAGAGATAGATAGATATAGAGAGAAAGAGAGAGAGAGAGAGAGAGAGAGAGAGGGGTTTAGAGACTGGTAGGGTAGGATTGCCTTCGGACCTGGACGAGCCAATTATCGAAGGTTATTATCGAAGATATTCTACGTTATTACATTCTCTCCTTCGAAATGTAAGCGTCTCCATTTTCATTCTCTGCTTCAGTTTCTATTAACTACTCGTATATACTTTGGGCCATGGAGAATATACGATAAAGTTTTCATATATTTCGGATTACGTAAATATCAATGTAAGATAGGTATAATAATATCCGATCGATTTGTTTCTTTCGTAGTATTTCTTATGATTTTATGTACATATATATATATATTCTTTTTTTCTTTTCTTTTTTTTTTGTTGCAGAATTCAGAAATAATAATTTTAACGCCCGTCTCATGAAAGTTTTTATAAATTACGTGAAAGAGTAAAAAATAAATAAAAAATATAGATTATGAAAATTTATTAATTTTGTAAGGAGACAAGCAGGAGGGATAAGAAAAAGACAAGTATTCAAATCATTTACTGATATAGCTATAATAAATATCACAAGGTTTATTGAAATTTTGTTTTTTTTTTTTCTTTCTTTCTTTCTTCTCTTTCCTTCTTTTCTTTTTGATTTTTGATACAACTGAAATTGTTATTTATATTATTATTATTATTATTATTATTATTATTATTATTATTATTATTATTATTATTATTTATGACCAGGAAGTGATGTAAAAATAGTGGGTTGGGCCTAACGATGTCACTCGCTTGAAAAAAAAAAAAAAAAAGAAAAAAAATATCAGGGATTCCTCGATTGAAACGGTTTTGAAGAAATTTTTCTAACTCGCTTATAATGAAGCATTTCTATTCAAAAATCTTTGGAAATGTCTACTGTCATCCTACTTATTGCGTTCCGTCGAAAGTTGAAATTTTTTCGAAGTTGAACATTGTAATCGTCGGCTTCGTTAAAGATCTAATCAGTTTTTTTTTGCTCGTTTTATCCCCAAATTAACGTCATTCTGTCGTACGTTTAATTGAGAAACAAAACGGGGATGTAATAATTAACAAGAATTAACAGTAAGTTACTCTCTAGACATATATATACGAATCATATTACATCGAATTTCTTGTAAACTCGTTGGACATGGAAGGACTGTATCGCGGCCATAAAAAAAAATTGAAAGAAATTAATAAAAAAATTCACAGATTAGGATAAAAATTGGTTAAGGCATTATTGGCATAGTATTGATCCGAAAAACTTAAATCTATTTACATTGTAATTACTTATCTTTCGTGATAAATGACGAATACATAGGTTCATACATACAGACCTATATACATACATACATATATACATACATATACGTACATACCTATGTACTTATATATATATATATATACATATATATATATATATACATATATATACATATATATATATACACATATGTACCGACGGACAGACTTCTCGAGTTATAGAACGACACGACGTTAAGGTGGGTGGGAGAGTTTGTGGTTAGATGGTTTGTTGGTGGGATTATATACTACCTCGTAAACCACGATCATTGCTTTATTACGGACTGCCTGACGTGTACCCACTAATTGTTAGGTGCGAAACTGCGAACACGTTTATAGGCTGAGGAGCCTATATACTCTTTCGACCTTTCTTTGATGAGGTACGTAGGACGCATTGACTTTCCACCCCGCGCCGTGCGAACGAGCTGCATAAATGGTCCATTAAATGAACATATAATGCTCGGAGAAATGTGCGGTTAAAGGAATTGTAAATCTTCGCGAAGTGGACACGCGCCGACGATTATTGTTCCCTAATTGTTCTAAACACGAGCCGCTATTCGTCGTTAATAAGATAAGCAAGGACTTTCCTTTTCTCTTTTATTCCTTTTTCCCTTCCCTTTTTCTTTCTTTTTTTTTCTTTTTTCTTTTTTCTTTCTGTTGGTTGTCGTTGTTATTGTTATTCCCTTTTCCTGTTTTATTATCGATCACGCATTAGACGTAATTTGGCAAGTACGCATTATCGACTCGCGTATTCGTATACCTACTTACCTAATACTTAACATTTTTCTTAATGTAAGGAAAAGGTGAAAAGTTACCTAACACGTTTAAAATAATGATCATTAAGGATAATATTAACGAAGGAAGCTGAGTCGAACGTTGTGATAGCTATACGATAGTTTGGATAGTTATCTTTCAATGACTCATCGGACGATCGTTACAAAAAGCTGATAAGATTAAAAGCTCGTAAAAGTCAATGTTCGGTTGGGCTACTCTAGCGACGAACGAGATTTCTATTCTTCCAAGAGATGGAGAGAGAAAGAAACAGAGAGAGAGAGAGAGAGAGAGAGAGAGAGAGAGAGAGAGAGAGAGAGAGAGAGAGAGAGAGAGAGAGAGAGAGGAAGGATACTAAGACACATGGATCGTGAAAATACATTTCAGCGTACCAGCTCGTTATATTTTCAAGCCTGGTACGTTCAGGTGAATTTTCCTCGAGTAGATTCGAGAAGATCAACGCTTGAACTATGGGTACCTACGTTGCAGCCACGTATACGAATTTTCGTATTTGGCTGAGATCACGTTTGGATAAAATGGCAGCAGGGATCCCCTGCTGACGCCGTTATATCCGCCTCTACGTGGTCTACGACGTCCTGATGCACACACACATATTTATATACATATACATACGTACATATATATATATATATATATATATATATATATATGCACGTGTGTACCTATGTATGTATGTATTGACAAGAAGCAGCTGGGTGAGCGGATGAAGGAAAGAGCACACGCTCATACTTACTGATACCTGCGGGTATACCTGTCCAATATACGCCACCATCATTGCTTCGCTGTCACGTATTCGAGGGGATGAGCAAGTCGTGGAGCTAAAGCTGAAGCTTGGAATAACAACTTGGAAAGAAAGAGATAAATGGATGAAATGATTGTGAGAAATACAGGATATATATATATATATATATATATATATATATATATATATATATATAGAGAGAGAGAGAGAGAGAGAGAGGAAGTAAACAGGAAGATGGCGGAGAAAGAGGCGGTGATAAGAAGAAAAGAAGAAAAAATATATATATATATAACAGAAAGATCCGATTGGCTAAAGATTTCGAACGATTGATAAAGAAAATATGGAATCAAACATTTTTCAACCCCTCTTTACGCGAGAAACTTCTTTAATAATCCGATCGAATTAATGTTATTATCACTGGAAAGAACATTTTATATATCATTTTGTATATCGCGAAGGGATACGACAATAACGATTCTATTATATCTTATTTCGAAACGTACGTTTCGCGTTCATTGACAAAAATGAAAGAAAAATGAAAGAATCGAGAAGGAATAAATTTGTTTCGTCGTTCAATTTTGCGATATTTATTATTATTATTTTTTTTTTATATTTTACGATAGTTCGTATTTCGATTTACGTGCAGGGAAATAATTTCGAAGATCTGTTATCTCAACTTTTCATTGGCGATATATTAATTATAAACGAAACTGTAGAATTGTCTCCGATAATAATCTTTTCAGTGGGAGTAAGAATGTTCGCGGTACGAGGAATTGAGAGGAAAATCAATCGAAAGAATGAACGACCGAACAAACAGAAATAAAACGAAGAAAACAAAGACAAGAAAAACATGGAAAAAATAATAACGTATATCAGGTACTCGTAAATGCAAGTGGAGCTATCACAAAACTCGTACTGTCTTCATCGAAGGTGCACGTACCTAAGTATATATATATATGTATGTATGTATGTATGTATGTATGTATGTATGTATGTATGTATGTATGTATGTATGTATGTATGTATGTATGTATGTATGTATGTATGTATGTATGATGTACGTATGGTATGTATCGAGCGGTATCGTATGAAACACACGTAGTCATCCTACCATTCTCTGGTAAGTCCATAAGTACATAAGTGCACAGGCGACGCGTACACAGAAACGTCTTGGATCTGCAGGTGAATCCGCACGTGACCGTGATATGAACGAAAGAGTAAGCTTCAGGTGCGGAGGCTGAAGCTTGTATGTTCTTTTTTCTTTCTTTTTTTTTTTTATACACACACACACGTATGTATATATATTTTTCCACGCCACTTACTTCTATCTTGGTCTACATCATTTTCTCTCTCTTTCTCTCTCTCTCTCTCTCTCGGTCTGCCTTTTTCTCTCTGGCCAGATATCGCTTCATATTTCCCAGGAGAGATCAACTTAGGTCAACTGTACCTAGATCCGACGACAGAGATCTTGCTGAAAGGTGAAGGCAAATGTGTTCAAATGTGCTCGTTCTCCGTTTGCGAGTGTTCATACCATTTGGGGAAGAGATAGGAGTAAGGTAGTTTGACTTCGGCCACTGACGTGGATTACTTATGTCTACTATACTTTCTCCCTCTCTTTCTCTCTCTCCCCCCCCCCCTCTCTCTCTCTCTCTCTCTCTCTCTCTCTGTGATACTCGGCGTGGAAATAGGAGACACTTCGAAATCGTGCACATTTTTTCTAATTCACGATATTTGTGATCTTTTTGATTCCCAGATAAAAAAAAAAAATATCTGAACTTTTTATTTCTGCTTACGATTGGTTACATTCTACTCGTGGTAATACTTCCTATCTCTCTTTCCTTTTCTTTTGTTTTTTTTTTATTCGTTTATTCTCTCCTACACGTTTCTCAAAATTTTTCTTCCTATTTTTTCATCTTATTTTTTTATTCATATCTTTTTTTTTTTCAAATGATTCGCTCGTGCGAAATCAGATGTAAGATTGGCAATGGATAATTCAGAAACAAAGCATGGAATTATGTATTACAAAAGCGTGCAGAAACTTATGCGAGTCTTTCGTGTCACGTACAATTCAACACACATTCACGATCGAATAATTCAATCGCTATGGCTAATCAAACATAACGTTGTGTGTTGTGTGTGTGTGTGAGAGAGCGAGAAAGAGAGAGAGAGAGAGAGAGAGAGAGAGAGAGAGAGAGAGAGAGAGAGAGAATCACTCTATCTCGAGGTCAACGAGTCAGTACCACTATAGTATCGGAAGTATTTGAAACGAGAGCAAACGAGGAAGACGCGTTCTTAAGTGCTTATTACAATAAATCTTGAGACTTGAACGAATTTTCAATTACATCATGTTTCCGACGAGGAATTTTACGAGGAATTGTTTTTCCTTTTTTTTTCTTTTGTATTTTTGTTTTGTTTTGTTTTTCTTTTCTTTTTTTTTTTCTTTCTTAAACCATTAATAAAATCATAACAATCATCTCTTTGCTATTTATCCATAATCCATAATAATAATCAATATAGATATAAATGATACTTAACTTGAACTTCGATGGACAATAACTTTGTTACAAAAGTTCTGACACGTGAATAATTATATTTTCAGTATTTTAATTTTTGATTAGAAATTGCACTTTGCGACACTTGACATAATTTTCTTCTCTCTCTCTCTCTCCCCCCCTCTCTCTTTCTCTTTAATATTGTTTGTTGTTGACAAATTCAAACGTGTTTCGTAGGCCGAAGAGCCGGAGTCAAGTATGAACGTAAGTAAATATCTATGGAAAATGGTCTCTTACTGACTGTTTGATTAGGTAACATAAAAGTCTTTAACTAGTGTGTCAAGCTATATAGGTAGAGGTACGTTAATACTTACGTAGGTATGGATGGACGTAGATATAAACGACGCAGGGCCGTAGTGAGTGGTTACATTGATTAAATAGAGCACCGAGTGGAGAGACGTCGATACCGAGTAAAAACTATTAAAAAAGTTTCTCTGTCGTCTAACAATAAGATGAAAAACAAGGGGTAAGAGCCTAATCTATCCATACCCGTTTTAATTGTACACGACGTTATGTTCCTCGATCAACAACAATTGATATAATTTTTCAATTAATTACATTTATTATCCTTAATCGTAGAATCGTCTCGTAGAAATTTCATTGATACGATAGCATTGGAAAAAATGTGGGAAGAAAAATTTTTTAGTGTCTCACTCCGTGTAAAATCGCCTCGTGAATATTTTTTTTCTTCTCTTCTTCTCCTTCTTCTTTAAAAATTCCTTTCCCCGAACAAAACCCAAGCGAGAAATAATTTGGAAAATATTCTTTTTTCCCTCTTCTTCTTTTTTTTTTTTTTTACTGCGCTGCTGCAGATAAACTTAGAAAAAAGAAACTAGCTGAAGTATCGTGACCTAACGGTATCAAGTGTCGTTCAATGGAGAAACGTTTCTAAGTTTCTTTCTCTCTATTTCTCCCTCCCTCTCTCTCTCTCTCTCTCTCTCTCTCTCTCAGGTATTATTCTAAGCATTTACCCTTTTTTCCTCGGGAGGGAAAGGATTTCGTGTTTTGCCAGTTGTAAAATACTTCCGTGCTTTTCCTTTATTTTCGGGTGAAGGTAAAGGGTTGTACCGTGCATTCGATTCATTTTCTCTGGTTTTTTTTCTTCCTTTCTCTTTTTTATTTCTTTTTCATTTTTTTTTTCTTCCTTTCTTTTTTCTTTTTTTTTCGGAAGCCAACCGCCACTCTTCCCTCCACGTCAATCGACGATAGCTTTCGTTCGTTTCGCTCTAAGGTTCCGATGAGTTCTGGGTCGGAGCGGAAAAAAGAAAAGAAAAAAGAAAAAGATAGCCTCAGGAATGTACGCTGTAAATGTTTAGGGCTCCTCTTCGTTTTCTCTGTCGTTCCATTTTGCGCCTGAAACACGTACAATCGTAGATGTTTAGTTGAAACCTTCGACATTCGTGAGAAACTTTTTACCGTGGTCCGTCGTTCGTTAATAAAAATTTATTTGCAATCTAATTTATTTGCAAATAAAAAAAATATATATATGTATATGTTTTGGTGTATGTTAGTACGTATGTATGCATGGATATAAAATGAAATTAATATAATTCGATTTAACGGTGATAAAAATGATATTGATAAAATACGTAAAAGAATAGGTCGCTTTATGAACAATTTTCGTAAAATAAATTCGATAAATATTTGTAATACATGGATAGATAGATAGATACATCGAAAGATGGCGCTTTTAATAACGGATTCGTCCATCTTAAAGGCGGTGAGATCTGGACGAAATATCATTCCTCGAAGAGATATAACTTTTGATCCTAGCTGCTCGAATATCCTGCAGGATATGTCATGATCTACGTTGAGAGCTTCGTGTCTCGACATTTTGTGGTCCGTCCCATCAACCCATCGGATACACCTGATTCTCTCCTCAGCGCTCAAATGTATTTTCTTTCATCCCTTCGTAATAAGTTTCTCTTCTTTCCTTTTCTTTTCTCTCTCTCTCTCTCTCTCTCTCTCTCTCTCTCTCTCTCTCTCTCTTCACAAGTATTATCTTACTTGGATTTTATGTCTAATATAAGTTAACAAATTTATTTTATTAAATCAAAAAATTATCTTACCTTTCTACGTTTTATAATTAGGTATTTTATTTAATACCGACGTTCGAATTAATTAAAATATAGATCGAAGAATAACGCGCATTTCGAATATGAACGTAATTTATAGATTACGTAGAACATTATAAATGAATAACAATCGATGTATCTAATTAATTATATTCTTTTGATTCGGCCGTTTATAGAGTTACGAGAAATATTAAAAATACGATTTCATTAATAATTATTATTTTTAGGATTACTCATTACCTATTAAACGTACACACACACGCGCGCGCGCGCGCGAACACGTGCACGTACACGCACAGAGACATACACCCATTTTTTTTTACGTACATAAAGAATTATTGTAGTTAATTTGACTTGAATCTTGTAGGTAATCACTAGATTAAATTCATCGGGAGGATTGTAAAGAACGTTTCGAGATATCACTATTGGGAACATAATTCACATATCAGACATAAACGTAATACAAACGATTGTAAATACTTTCACGTATCTACAGATGTATGTATGTTCGTATCGTACGGTATATAAAATTAGAGAAGAGGAACGGCCAGAATGGTTGAATCGAGTAAAACAAAGGATGTCCATCGTGTTCGATCGATAGCGTTATTATTCTCTCTCTCTCTTTTTCTCTCTAGTATGACCATACGAAGGCAGCTTTGAAATCTATAAACTTTGCATGCGCAATATACGCGTGAGATTGCCACGCGTACTCCATTCACTGCTTGATTACGCCAATTTACTTTCATGCAGTTGTTGCATACCAGCTCGCACTGTCCGCTTCGTGAAATATAATCTAGCTTGTCGCAAGCATAATGTTCGTTATTTAGTATACGTTCGAATTTATGTGCACGCGACCTTCCATGGGGTGCATGTATGTATGTATGTATTCAAGTATATACGTGTCGTATCTATATGTGCACGTAAACGAATCGTTTTTCTGTAAAAAGAAGTTTACGAAAAAAAAAACAAAGAGAGAGAGAGAGAGAGAGAGAGAGAGAGAGAGAGAGAGAGAGAGAGAGAGAGAGAGAGAGAAATTGGAACTTGTTCCTTGCTCCCATGAATTTTTATTAAATTTTATTTTTTGTTCTCTCAGTTTGAATTCTTTCAGAATGGAAATTTTCGATTTGAGATAACAAAGTTGAAGTTTTCCTGTTCGAAGATTTAATGTTATACGTTCTATATAGTTATTATGCAGAAGTATTGAAACATAAAATATATATATATATATATTTATTTATTTATTTATTTATGTATGTATCTAGTTCTATTATATGCGCCAGTCGTTTTTCATTTTATATTTTTCATTCTCGTTTCTTGTCACAAAGTCGCTTTGAAAATTTCTACATTTTTAACATATCTACGTACATAAATTATATAATTATATCCATATGCGAAACAATGTAAATTCATATATGTGTATTTTTTTGTTTTTCAAATACGATGACAAAGGAACGATGAAATATTATCTATCCTTTTTTTTCAATAATTAGTG
This sequence comes from Dolichovespula sylvestris, assembly GCA_918808275.2. Classification (NCBI taxonomy): domain Eukaryota; kingdom Metazoa; phylum Arthropoda; class Insecta; order Hymenoptera; family Vespidae; genus Dolichovespula; species Dolichovespula sylvestris. Next base: position 2,763,359 of record OU964963.1, on the reverse strand, counting down.
CCAATTTCCGCTGGTCGTCCAGAAATCGTACGTTCTTAAAGTCCACAATTGTTTCTACCTATGTATACTATATATATATATATATATATATATATATATATATATATATATATATATAAATATTTATAATATACATATATACATAAACGTATCTGATCAAATTTGCTTTGAGAACATTTCTAGAAATTACGCATCGCCCGTGAATGAAACGAACGAGGAAGGCCGCGCACGTTCGACGAATCTGGCACGGATATTTCTCGCGAAAATTTATTTTTCCACGAGTTTCCTTTCGAGTTTTACAGACATGCTACTGTATATCGGCGACATGCGCTAGCTCATCAAAAATAACCGTACAAACTTTCACGTACAATGTTATAATACATAAGTACTATTCCTCTTCTTTTGTTTTAAATGTAAAAAATTCTAATTTTGTTTCGTTTCGAGAGGGAGAGGGAGATGGAGAGGGAGGGAGGGAGGGAGGGAGAGAGAGAGAGAGAGAGAGAGAGAGAGAGAGATTGAGAGAAAAAGAGAGAGAGGATCGATAATAGTCGACAATATTTTCTTAAAATATTTTTCAGCTTTTTTAATTCTACAAAAGTAAGTTATATACATCTAGAAGCGTCATATACCTATGTATATATATATATATACGTGTGTGCGCGTGTAGCATAGTTTATTAGTTGCAATCTAATGCAAAAATTCGCATGAAATTTTGCATCAGTCTGCTTTCACAAACTTCGGTTTATGACGCAAGCATTTACTCGCTGGCATGCATCTTTCATGTGCATTTTTCGCATACGCCCGTGTATATATATATATATATAAGCGTTCGACCATATTCAGATATAAAACTAGTATCATTTCTTATATCATTTTTCAAAAAAAAGATAAAGCTCTTCATATTGAATGTAAGTATTTAATTAGATATCTAACATATGTATGAAGAAAATTTGTAATCGTCATAACGCATCATTACCGATCATCAAAGATAACATATTAATTATGAATTCAATGTTATAATGACAAAAGTATTTCAATAACAAAACTAACAAATAAAACAAATAAAAGAAGAAGATAAAAGAAAAACAAAAGAAGAGAAAGAAAAATATTCTATCGATTTTAAAGGGAGTACGGTGAGATATAAAGTTAGATAGATGTCATTACGTTGGTAGGACAACGAACGTGGCTGGGCAAAATAAAATGCGGTGGTCGCATTAAAGTGAAAAGGAAGGTACGACGAAGTGGAGGAGGAGAGAGAGAGAGAGAGAGAGACAGAAAAAAAGAAGCAAAAAAGAAAAGAAAAGTCGGTACCATGTTCCCCATACACGTACCTATAGGTATACGTATGTGTCCTATAAGAGAAAGAAATAAAAAGGAATAGGTAGAGAGATAGAAGGAAAGTCGGATTGAAAGAAAAAAAAGAGGGAGACAGTAAGAGAGAAAAAAAGAATGAAAGAGAGAGAGGGAGAGGGAGATAGATAGATAGAGAGAGAGAGAGTGAGAGAGAGAGAGAGAGATAGTGGCAGAGCACGAAACGCGCAGGCACGAACGTCGAAATATGGCGGCCCAGGACGACGCCTGTTGCAGGCAACAACGATGGCCGCCGATGACACCTTTTCTATATACCTTCTATACCCTTCAAGGAATGCTTTCACGCTTTCTCTTCGTCCATTCTGTAGTTTGTATTTCATTCTTTCTTTCGAGAAAGTAGAAAAAGGATATATATATATACATACATTCTTAGGGCGGGTACACACAGATCTAGTGGGTGGATTCTTCCTTAAGTTAGGATATACCAGGGCACATTACAATTGGCGTGCCATACTTTTTCCACAAGAAATTTGTTCTACTCCCTTTATCTTTTATCTCTTTGCTCTTGGGATCGTGGTAGAACCTTTTAAACAGCTCCAGAAAAGGGAGCATAGTCTTGCGGATTGTATAAGTACTGGGTGGACCGTTTAACCCTCAACTTGTGATATAAAATTTTCTTCGTTGGATAATTTTCTTTTCTCTATAAATTTCGTAAGTTTTGAATACCAAGGTGAATATCCGACGTATTAAAATGTTCGTATCACGATTCTATTAGTTCGATTAGTTTTCGATAAATTATTGAAGGAGGAACGAGGAAACAAGATAAATGGTACACCCAGTATATTTAACTGTCTCGATTTGCTCGGGACTACTGGTCGAACGAGTGAACCCGTTCTCTCTCTCTCTCTCTCTCTTTCTCTATTGCTCTCTCGTTCTCTCTCTTACCGGACTCGTAAAACCAAGCCAACCACTATCTCTCTACCTACGTGTCGGTGCAGTTGCATTTACATGATTCGCGTTTACACGCCGGCGCGGAACCAACTCGAGATATCGAATCAATCCGTACCCTCGGCCACTTCGTCTACCTTCGAACGTTCCGGGTCGATCCCGAAAACCTTCTCGATTGACCTGACCTCCTTTCCCGAACTATATCTATGTATGGATATACGTATGTATCTATGTATGAACGATTGCACGTATGTGTACTAGATATTTGTACAGGATCTTCTACGAAAATCTCTATTATACTACGGATGTTCCGAGAATCTTTTTCTTTATCCTTATCTTTCTTTTTCTTTCTCTTTTCTTTTTTTTTTTTATTTTTTCCTCGAATCCTTGCTTATTACCTATCGTCGTCGCTCTATCTTCCTTTCCGCTCATGGTATTCAGGATGATGTTTAGGATAGAAAAATTTCTTCTAACGAAAATGACGTCAAATCTATTCTCGATGGATACAATTAGATATACAAATATCAATTGTTATCGTTTTGAAATCGTCTTACCTTCTATGTGCCAATCAATTAATACAACTTTGTTATGTTAATTGTTTACAAAAAAAAGACAAAAAGATAAAGAAGAAGAAAAAAGAAGAAAAAGTAATTCGATCAAAATTGATTCTCCAAAGATATTCGTTTTTGAAATATTTCTTTTGAAGAGAAGAGAGAAGAGGATTGAAACGTTTCAAACGTAGTTACACAGATAGCAACGAAATACGAAACGTTTTACGCACGTAAATGCACGAATATCGGAGAAGAGCGCTTTGGTAACTCGGCCCTTTTTCAATGTTTCTACCAGAAAACTTCTTGTGCAATAAAACGGTTCGCATACCACTCATCTACCTTTCTACAAGCTTTTGCCATAGGGTGATGGGAAAAAGGGTTTAGGTTGTTGGTACATAGTGATATACCGTATATAATTTAAAGTATGCTGGCAAGAGAATTGCTGGATAAGTGCAGTACGTTAATATGACCGACGGAATAAGCTAAATATAATTGTTATGGTTATGTCATGGTGGTGATATTTCGACAAGAGTAGAAGAAAACAACGTTCTAAACCTTTTCCACGTTTCTCTCGTTAGAAAATCTAATCGTGTAAAACCGAGAAAAAAATTACTATCCTTCCGATCACCGTAAAATGATCCTGAAACTCAGCTGGAAATTTTTATAATTTCGATCCATTAAATTATTTTGTCCCGATTTATTTCATAGTAATTTGTGCAAAAAGTTACTAGACATTGGTACGTATTATCTGTACGAAACGAGTACGAATATTGATCCTTTCGTTCAGAGGACCGAATTTTCTTTTGTTCCTTTTTTTTTCTCTCGCGATAAATAGCAATTTTGTTACATTTCAGGATAACGTAATCGCAATATTTTCCTACGGAAACATTTCATTTCTTGTTTTTTTGATAATCCGAGAAGGCTCTATTTGTACGATAAATTATATTTAAAGGGGAACACGTGTGCGTACGTAAATATCAAGCAGAGGCTGGAAGTATACGGATATTTTTAGAATGGGACGTTATTATCGAAGAAAATAGAGGGGTGGTGGGGAAGGGGAAGGGAAGGAGGATGGGTGGTGGTTGGGGGAGGACACAAAATCCTACCCGAGATATACCATAGAAGTTTTCGAATATAAGAGCTATATTCTACGTTATACACGTATGCGTAGGTGGTGGAGGAGGATCATTCTTGGATCAAATCGAATCGTCTACATGTGCACGCTCGCGATAAGAAAATCGTTGAAAGCAGCAACCTTAGCGAATTCTTGCGAATGAGTTTGAAAAAAAAAAGTAAAGAAAGAAAAGAAAAGAGAGAAAAAAGAAACAAAATGAAATTGATAGCACGATTTCGTTTCGTTTCGTTCTGGATTTTTATCGGCAAATCCGATTTAGAAATTCGTTTCGATCGATTCTCCGAAACAGAAGTATCGGTTTCAGGTTTCTTGTTGTTGTTAGTTCGTAGTTGTTCAATTATCTCAACGCAATTGCGCATGTATTGGCAAAACCCTATATATATATATATATATAATTTCATTTAATTTAGGTTCAATCGTGTTCTCATTTTAAACGGGCTCAATAAGTATTATGCTTGGTAAATCTCAAGTAAGAAATTAGTAAATAGGTAAGTTCCTATATTCTACAAGTCTTCTTCTCTCTTATATATATATATATATATAATTTTTTTCAAGACCGAAGTTTTATTATCCTTTTAGTGGCGTCCATCGCCACTCTTCATGGAAGAAGAACGTTAGTTATTGATTGCGTTTCCTTTTGGCCTATTCTCTTTAGGAAAAGTAAAGCTCTTCCGTTCGAACTTTAGGTTCGATCGTAACTCAAGTCCTCTTTAGAAAATGTGTATCGAATATAACGTTCTCCCCAAGACAGAATGAGATCATCTACTTGAAGTAATTGAGGATGCGCTCAATAATATGACATGAACATTTCGAAGCTATGCATTTCTTCCACTTTGTATTCATACCGAGCGTCTTTATCATGGCTAAAACGCTTCATATGAATCAATGAGCTCGTAGTATAATAACCTACGTTTGATGCACCACGATAAGTTTATATTTTAGTAGAGAAGGTACCTTTGCGATATATATACATATATCTATATTTTTTTTCTTGCTGCGTATTATTTCAAGGAAATAAAAAAAATGAGTAAATAGAGAGAGAGAGAGAGAGAGAGAGAGAGAGAGAGAGAGAGAGAGAGAGAGAGAATCTAGTTATCGATATACGGAAAGAAACAAAATTCATAAAAAATTTGTGCGTTGACAAGTTTTTATATCTTACTCGCGTAATTACTTACCTAACTGTAGTTTTAGAAAATGATAAAGTTTGATTAGAGTAAAAGTTAGAAATTACTTAGGGTTTAGGAGAATCACCTACCTACGTGCAATAGGTTTCTTTTTTTTTTTTTTTTCTTGAGGAAGTTCGAATCGACAAAAGTCGAGAAAAAAGTCGATGGAGGAATGTCGTTCGATTACAAAAAACGTGATTCGTAAAAAGCGACGGGTGGGCAGATTCGACGATGATTTTGTTGCCGAGCTGGTAAGAATTAACGTTTAGCGCGAAAGGACGTCGCTTCTTTGGTGAAACTCACGGAGAGAGTTAATGGAAGACTAAAAAAAAAAAAAAAAAAAAAACAAGAAAAAAAGAAAGAAAAATAGAGAAAGAGAGAAAGAGGTTAACCAAGCTACTTCCATCTTTTTTTTCCTTCGTCTTTCCAACAAAAATTTGTTCGAGTATAACTATGTACATAGCTCATGACTCTTGTCGATTAAAATATTCATGTTAAGCAAGTACTTACTTACTTAAGTATGGGAATGATATGGGACGGGGATTAAATCATCCGTTTAATACGGACGTGAACTCGATGACGTTCTGTCGTAATTGCGCTATCATTGTTTCTTATTGCCAGAGATATAAAGATAAGGAAAGAACTATAAGGATCTTGTGCAACATGCGTCTTGACGATTAAGTCGACCTAATAAAAATGTGTATCTAATATGTTCGTAATCGAAATAATGATTATTTTTATCCGGCATGTGGATTATCTATAAATAGCGTGAGTTGTAATATTTTCATTTTTTTTCTATTTTTATTTTTATAGAGAACGAGGATCAGCTGATGTTAACCGGCGACTTGGTGACCCAATGGGTGAGTTAAAATTATTAATCGATCAACTGTTCTTTGACGTTTATGAAAACGGAATATATCTATCTATTCATATCTAATTATTCGGCCGTGATAATAATATTTCATTTTATACATCTTTATTTTTACTATTTCTTTTTCTTTTTTTTTGTTTTTTTTTTTTTCCATAAACCGATTTCTACGAGGATCTTGGAGTAAATTAAATATTTTTCTTTTTCTTTTCTTTTTTTTTTTTTGATTTTTGTTTTTTTGTTCTTTGAATTACTTCGAAACTCTCAGCGTACGCAAAAATTCACGGCCGTCGGATTGTTTGAGAACGAGAGAGCAACACTATGTTCTCTATTTCCAATGAATTTATCTCGGTTTTCCTTTCACAAAGGTGATTAACGATAAGTAATCCATTCGTGATTAACTCTCCCATGAGATTTAAAGTATATTGTTTAAATAACGTGCAAGATATTAATCGATTTATCTTTGATCATAAGAATTATCGTAGCATCGATTAGACATACAAGATTATAATAACGATATTTACATAAAATTTTCAAAATTTCATAGAAACCCAAAAAATTTCTACTTGATGTATCTATATTAATAGTAGATCTAAAACAAATTAATTACCTTTTATATATATATATATATATATATATATATATATATATATATATATATATATACACACATATCTTCGAAGCGAGATTGGCCAATAAAAGCGACACCATTTACATCTTTTTTTTTTCAAGACACTGTCTATTTGTAATTATAATTCGCGCGTAATATCGGTTGAAGAAGACTCGAATCTTTCGAAAGAGAAAAAATGAGAAATAAAAACAAACGGCAACAATAAAAACAACAACAACAACAACAACAACAACAACAACAACTAATTGATATACACTGGGCAACAACGTACGAAGAAGGATCCTATTCCTTACATCAAAGGAATAGAAATAATGCTAACATTTCGTGTTCATCTCTACGGTAGGTAGTCTCGCGAGAAGGGCACAATATGGCGGCAATGGAGGCCGTGGAAATTGCAAGAGAGGCGCTTCCTGCAACCGAAAAAGCACGGTTAGGGTTGGGCTCACTTTCTCTATCTTTCTCTATCCCTCTTTCTATGTTGGTATGCTGTGCATGTCGGTACAATGGAGTTTCGCATTGATCGGTTGCCACGGGGAAAGCTTCGCTCCTATTGGCTGTTCAGAGTGGCGTCCTTGTCTTCCCGAATTGAAACGGGCTACGTTGAAATGGGACAGACCTAGGACCAGGTACTCTTCCATACCTTAGCGTTCGAGAGAAAGAAATAGAGAACGTGAGAGAGAGAGAGAGAGAGAGAGAGAGAGAGAGAGAGAGAGAGAGAGAGAGAGAGAGAGAGAGAGGGAGGGAAGGAGGGAGGGAGAGAGAAAGAGAGAGAGAGACCGAGACAGAGTAGTTAGGTATTCACGAAGATGAAAGATAGAAAGAGAAAGAGATATATAGTAGAGGAGAAAGGGAAAACGCTAAAAGAAAATGGAAAATCGGTGGTGGGTTGTCGTCGTCCTCGCGTGGATCGCTTCAAGGTACCTTTTTAGTACCACCTCTGTACTCGAACGAAAGAAAGTACCACTTAGTTTGTCCTCCTCTCCCATCCAATCAGGCTCAAGCGCTTACTCTATAATTCTCTCTCTCTCTCTTTCTCTCATCTTCTTAATACATTATTGCAAGATGCGTACATTTTTTACTAATTACTTTTAACAAGATTGATTGTGTATGTGGAAGAGAGAGAGAGAGAGAGAGAGAGAGAGAGAGAGAGAGAGAGAGAGAGAGAGAGATCATTGTATTGTAGTAAGTACGATAGCAAACGTAATCATTTAGATTTACTCTCCCGTGTTATTTCAAGCACCTAGGATTTATTATAAACGATGGAAATATTTTGTCTCGTTTGTTAAATTAAATATCTTTATCGAAGATTCGAAATTATCGATTTCCATTGAAATACGTCGTTTAGTAAATGCACGTGACGGATAAAGTAAGTAAGACATTTGGAATATTTAGATAGGAATATATGGATACGTTAAATACTATCTCTACGTAGGACCAGTTACGTTCTCGCGTGCACAGGAGAGGGTTTACGAGTTTGAATTTTTTTATTACCAAACTATACAACAGTTAGTGTCACGCAAATCCTCGCCGCGCGTAGGTGCGACATCGGGCATGCTTATCTAACAACCATAGATATCAGAACGAATAGATCCATCTAATCGATTTCATATTTTGATCCTTTGATTTAAAAAAATATTCATTGAAGAAATTACTATATCTATATATATATATATATTTTTCTCTATTTCTTTTCATTTCTTTTTTCTGTAGAATTGATTGTCCTTCTTCCTGACGATTATTTATCGATTCGTTTTAAATCGATAAAAAATATAGATGCGCGATATGAACGAAAATTCTTTTTTTGTTTTATAAAAATTTTCTCAATTTATAATTTGGATTGTGTAGTAGATAAAAAAAAATATATATATATATATATATAGATAATATAAGATAAAGATATATACATTCACACACATTCACACACACACACACACACACACACACACACACACACACACACACACACACACACACACACACACACACACACACACAATAAAAGATAAAAATATATATATATATAATATCGATTTTTTTATATCCTTTGTCCTTTATCGGCTTTCAGCTCGAGTAGTTTACTGTTGTAACAGTAGGACTAGTTCTCTCATTTTTCTTCTTAACTAGTTTTAGTTGTTCCTTCCAAGACAATCGACTTTCTTTTCTTATTATACCTTAGAAGTATAACGATTGTCCGAGAAAAGAGTATGGCAAGGAGGTGTGGATTAAAGTGTATAAATAGGAAGGAAAGAAATTGTGTACTGTGCCACATCGAATGAAGTGCACTTCACAATCAATTAACCGACCGACCAAAATTACATTTCATTCTTCTTCTCTTTTTCTTTCTTTCTTTTTTTTTTCGTCAATTTTTTGTGTACTTCTTTCCCTTTGATTTTTCATCTTAAATATTCTACGTACGTAGATTGGTAATAGGTATGAATATAATGAGATGCTCGTCGATGCATACATTTTTTACATTCGAACACATATTAAAATTGAAAGTTAATAATCTCATGATAATCGGATATCTTACCATGGATTTGTCGGCGCTTTTGTAGATATTTAATCACCTCATTCACCTTCGCATTATTATTCTACGCTAATATTGGTTATAATGTGAATAGACCGAAAGGGAGAGATAGAGAGAGATACACACACACACACACATAAATATATATATATATATATATATATATATATATATATATTGATATTATTGATATTACTATTATTAATCTCATTATTATTATTATTATTATGATTAGTATTATTATTATCATCATAATCATCACTATTATTATCGTGGTAGAACTCTCATCACACCTCTCTCAAATAATAATATTTACTATTTTCAGAATCAATGAAAATATTTTCTTTTGTTTTTTTTTTTGGTACGTAAAGACATCGATACGTGCGTGAAAGTGATAAATGAAATATTTTTCAATTTAATTGTTTTATTTTTCTTTTTTTCCATCGTCTTATCCACACTTTTTGGTTTCTTATATTTTATTCAATTCTTCCATAACTAAGTAAGTACACGATTCGAAAGATAACCAATGTTGTTGTTCCACCACTTCTCCCTACAATGTCGATCCAATATTTCACCAAAAAAAAATTCCTCCTAGCACTCGCGCTTCGAACTCGCTTTTTCATAATACATACGTACGATATGTATATATATATAATCGATTAATCGTTTCAATTCCCTGCTCGATGAAATTTTACTTTTAGCTGGATCTTTCGAATTCGGTTAATGACTGATGTTAAAGCTTTGACTGAATGTCATTCAGAGTAATTTTCATGTACTCCGTAAAGGATAATACGAGTAATTAATTTTAATTAGATTTCTCCCATACTTCCATCCTAATTGAATACCATGTTCGGCATATAACAATTAATTATTAGCGGCGGAATTATACTATATCTATATTGATTAGTGAATTCTCAGAGATAAATTTTTCTCACGTTCACATGAACGAGAGAGTATTGAAAGAGTTTCTGAGAGAGGATAGAATGTGATAAGATGGGGGTGTGAGCGTTAAGTAGAAATGTTCTTCTAAGCCAGGTACAAGGGAAGGAAAAAAAATGAAAAAATGAAGGAGAAAAAGAAATTACGTTTTTGCTCTCTCGGACGCGTCACCATCTCCGGAGAGTTACGAAGGACGGTATTATTGATTAGAGGTGGAAATGTGAAATAGCCGGAGCAGGTGGCGCCATCTTTTGAGAAAGCCCGCAGTCAATTTTAAGAGGAGCGAAGGGGGGAAGTCTATAGTCGTGACAGCGGTGGGGGTAAAAAGTTTTTGGAGGGGGTGAAATCGGGGTGATGAGATCGAGGCATGGCGAGGCGAGACGGGGTCAACCAGTCCAGACCAGTCGGTCTCGCCCCGACAACCCCTGCCCAATCCCTGGAAACCAAATGAGAGAGAGAGAGAGAGAGAGGAGAGAGAGGAGAGAGAGAGAGAGAGAGAGAAACTCTTGTGGAACTAGTATCGATCCTGGGATACATGTTACACGATGCTGAAGTTTCATAAAGTTTTACATCATACATCACGTTTTTGTGATGATGAATGAAAGAAGAAGAAATAACGCGAAGAGAAAAAGCTGTCTTTTGAAAATAATATTTTAAATTAAATTGAACGAAGTACCATCCCTCATTTTATCTTATAACGTTGATGTCGTAGGAATATTCACGTGTTTTGTAAGTGCTCTCACTTCGAAAGAAAATTTATTCCGCGAAATGTTCAATTTTAATTGTCACGATACCTACCAGTTATGTGAATTTAAACGATATCGTTTTTCTTTTTATATATATAAAATTATATATATATATATATATATATATATATATATATATATAACGAATTTATTTACTATACATAGATGTTGTTATATAGAGTATAGTAAAACGTAGGTTTAAATAAGTGTTGTAATGTAGCAGCTTTTTTAGTAATAATCTTTTTCCCCTCTTGTTTTTTTCTTTTTTTTTTACAGATACTACCTATCACAAATAAGATTTTCTTCTTCTTTCGAAGTCGTAAAATACAAAAACGTTTATGAAGTAATTATATAAAACGGTCATGATAAATTATGATTTAATGATTAAGAAATATCTACAAGTGGTTGAAGTAACGTGTACGTAAACGTATAAGTATGTATTGGGTGTACCCTTATAATATGACGAATTAAAAATTTTTTCCTCGATTAAATTCTTGTTATCGATGAACTGTTAGAAACAATTTCCAACGCAAGTTAATTGTAATGCGACTCTTCAAGAAATTTCATTTCCAATCTTGAATTACATATGTATTATATTAAAGGTAAATTTGAACGATTCAATGTGGTTTACCCTGTATATTTAAGTAGTTATCGTTAAGTAAAATATATACATACATACATACATACATACATACATACATACATACATACATACATACATACATACATACATACATACATACATACATACATACATATATGCATACATGCATACATACATACGTACGTACGTACGTACGTACGTACGTACATACATACATACATACATACATACATACGTACATACATACATACATATATATGTATATGTATGTCTAATGAAAAAAAATTAATGGGCATAGACGTGCACCTAAATATGTCAACGAATGAGATGAGTGTAAATACATATGCGGGTTATATATATTTATAAGATTATTTGACGTTTTTATACATTGTAGAATATTTATACCTTTGAAAATCGTTAAACGATTCTCAAGGATTAACGACGGTGAAGAGATATAACAGTTTGAAGACAAGCTCGATCTTTCTTTTTATTATTTTGACAGAGTGCAAGCGTGTCCTTTATTTGTCTTTTTCTTTCTTTCTTTCTTTATTCGATAGATATTTATTTATTTATCTTTTACAAACCCGATCAAGAAAAAAATACAGAGAGGGGGGGAGAGAGGGAGAGAGAGAGATATATATATATAATTTATTCCCGAAGATTTTACGATAGATTTTAAGATAAGATTCGGGGCAAATTTCGAGGGGGAAGATATTACAACGTGTAACGTGGATTCAAGTAAAAGCTTGGCCGATTGGCCGCTAGATGGCGACACAAATCAGTCGGTGTCAGGGAGCCTGAGTGGTCCAGCTGGAGCTCGAATCACGTCCCTGGTAATCGAGGACATGTCGGCAACATGGCGCCGAGTCTATCAGCTTTGGTATTCCAAGCACGGCACTTTCGTAAGCACCACCACGTTTTTCGTGAGTTCCAATCGCGAGATATTAATAATCGCCTTGAAAGAGGTTACGACTTTCACCTATCCAACGTCGGATTTTTACTTTATTTTCTATTTATTATATCGAACCATACACTAGCGCGATGATTCAGCAAATCATTTATTTTTCGTAACAAAGTGTGTGTGTGTGTGTGTGAGAGAGAGAGAGAGAGAGAGAGAGAGAGAGAGAGAGAGAGAGAGAGAGAATGAGAGAGAGAGAGAGAGAGGCAGCTGATATACCTAAACTATATCATATTATCGTTTTAATGTCCTTCTTTAATTGTGTGTTTTATTCTCTTTCCTTCTCTCGTATATGTTTTCTTTCTTTTTTCTTTTTTTTTTTTTCTTTAATTTCTCTCATGAGAAGAGGTTTACATTTTCAAAGACGCACCACCGACATTCAAATTTCGATGTCTCGTTTATTGAATGCCGTTCTTCGAACTTCTTTTTTTTTCCAAGATAAAGAATACCTATTTACGAAGTTAATTTACAGATATAAGAATGAGCAGATTTAATCGTCGGATTAAAAGTAAATGTATTTATGTTCATACGAAGCCAAAGAAGTATGGTTAAATCATTGCCACTTGGTATAGTCGTTCGAAATAACAATAGTTGTATGATCTATAACGTCTCTCAGAAAGGAAACAAAAGTCCCAAGGTAACACAAAGTAACTAGCTATCTCGTGCTATTTAACCGGGTAACTCCTTTGGGCTCCACGGCTTTCTTTATTACGATCTTTATTGCCTCTTCTTTTTAAAAGTCTATAAATGAGTCGAGTAACATGGAATCTAAATGGAGAACAAATTGATGCGTCATATTTAAATAAAAAGTGAATAAAGACGTAACATTAGTAAGTTCTAAATTCCTATTTCATTCATATAATCAAAATACACTTCGAGGAATTATTTCTTTATAGTCGCATTTGATAAATTCGCCAGTAGGATTATAGTTGTGTGTTTAATTTCATCCGTATTATATTCTTTTAATATATACACATAAATAGAAGGCTCAAACATAAAGTATGTTTTATAGTTTGTTAGATTAGTCAAACTTTTGAAGAGACGTTGAACGATGTTAATCCTTCGTCAATTTAATTACGCTCGAACTATAACGTCAAAGTGAGAAAAATAACCTTACGAGATAATATTCTATAGTCTATTGACTATCTGCTTGCTCGTTAAATCGATAAGTAACACGAAAGAGATAGAAAATTAAATCTAATAATTAGTACGGCCTTATGTTTCTCTTTCTTCTATTTGCAAGAGATATACGTATATAGATATTATTTATGAGCACAATGCTTTCCCGACGATTAAGATATGTAATTTCATTAATAATTGACACCGGCAATGTCTGTGTGTTGGTATTTACGTGAATAAATGCATTTAACCATACAATCTTAATAGTAACTATTTAAAGCAGAGGTAAATGATATACAAGCGAATAAAATATAATTCTCTGTTTTATCACTGTCTATCTATAAAGATTTAAATGAAGTATTTCTCACTCCCTCTCTCACTCTCTCTCTCTCTCTCTCTCTCTCTCTCTCTCTCTCTCTCTCTCTCTCTCTTCCATTACGTTCGTTATAAATATTATACGATTAACGACGATCGCTTTATTATTCGCTTATTTTAATTAGTGCCAATTTTCTTGAAATAAAAGGCTCGATGAGAAGAAGTTACATTAATTACCTACCACAACCTGACCTTGAATATAATATATATTTACTTTTCACGATTCTGTTTAGATATTATCTTTATCATAATCCAGACGCCTAGTTTAATTGCAAACAGTTTTATCTATCGTAATATGCCTACGTCACAATATATATTTGTAGAGAGGGTACTATATAACTTTTCTTTGAATATATATATATATATATATATATATATATATATATATATACATATAAATATTTAAACAATAAGCGAATACGCTTAGCCACTTATATACTTTCCCTCGCTCTGTTTTTATTTATATGTAATAAAAAAGAATGGTGGTTTTATTTTTATGAGATACTTACTCATGCTTAATAACTCCTAAGGAAAGAGAGAGGGAGAGAGAGAGAAAGAGAGAGAGGAATTATAAAAAGATGGAAAGGAAAAAGAAAAGAAGTAAAAGGATTCTTGACGTATTCGAAGAAGAAGCACGATGGCGCAGGTGCGATGAGCATTTTTACATTCGATTATACAAGATGTCCGAAGGAAAATATTTCATTCTATGGAATATAATCCTTGCAGCTGCTCCCGCCCATCGGTTATGCTCGACGCGTGTCCTTATATATATATACATACATACATACATACACACATGTATATATAAGTTACATATGTATATATATATAGCTATATATATATATATATATATATATATATATATATATTCGTAACTTTGGAGCTGGGTTTTAAACTTGCAATTTGAAATATATAAAGTTTCCTCTCGTTCGCCATCATCATCTTCGTCTCTCTCCCCTTCCCACCCCTATCTCTCTCTCTCTCTCTCTCTCTCTCTCTCTCTCTCTCTCTCTCTCTCTCTCTCTCTTTCTTTCTTTCTTTCTCTTACTTTTTTTCCTTTTCCTTTTCCTTTCAAGTTCCAGGTCGCATCTGTAAGCCTCACGAGTCGGAAGGACGCCGTTTGCATTCTTAATCCCTTACTCCGTTTTGGGAATCTATAAAGGGCAGCCAAATTTTCTTCGCTAGAACGCGAGACCAAATATACCTTTAGATTTAGGTAAGGTACTATCTTCTTACGCGTGATTTTAAGAACATCTGCCGTCGGACGATTCCGCCGCGAACAAAGTTGAACAATCCAATTTACCACCCACACCCGACCGTCCGAGAAAATTATTATCACTATTCGATGTTCTTTCATCTTCTGTTAAAAAAAAAAAAAAAAGAAAAAAAATTTAATCGAATTTAGGTGGATTAAAAAATGGATGTCGTGCTACGTAATTACTTTCTATCGTCGTCGTTGCTTGAATTATGTGAGTAACTCAAGATTCGAAATTTAATATAATTAGTGAAAATATTTTCATATTGACTGATACTTGTGTCAATTATAAAGAAAAAAGATAAAGAAATAATGATGATGATAATGATGATGATATTATTCTTATTATTGTTGTTGTTATTATTATTTTATTATTATTATTATTATTATTATTATTATTATTATTATTATTATTATTATTATTATTAATAATAAGATTCGTAGTAGAAAAAATTAAATCTCATTACTGCGTGATCCCTTCAAGGGCATCGAGTTTAAAAGCTTTTTAAATGTCCTCTTAACACGTTCGAATAGCCACGCTATGTTCCTGTTTGCTTTTTAACGTAGTTAAACTCGATGGTGTAAAAACATATTGGCAGTTAGTTACTTTGATAATTTTCGTTAAGTATCGAATCGTTATTTCTCTTTGATGTTTTATAGCCTTTAACCGGTGTATCTGCTTTATTGTGAGCACGCGCCGACGGATGACGGCGTGAAACGATTTTTCATTAATAGGCGAAGATAAAACGAGTTTGAATTTCGATTCAACACGATTATCTAATACTTTTCTAATAGTAACAATTTTTCTTCGTGCATGCTCTTTTTTCTGTTTTTTTTTTTTTTTTTTGGTAATATCTTACAAATTTAAAAAGAAAAAAAGGAAAAGAAAAAAAACATTCGACGAAAAGAGTATCGAGTAATTCATACGTAAATGATAAATATTATCATTTGTACCAAAGGTCACATTTAAATTGTCGAAAAGGTAAAAACAAAAAAAAAAGGAAAGATAAATTTAAAAACGCTCGTTTAAGCGTCTATTTGAATATTCATTTTGTTCCTGTCGTTCGAATATAATATTTCACGTGAAAAACACGGGGAGCATCTTGAGCCGTCGATTATTATACATATCTATTAAAATTCATAATTGCGATCGTTACAAACTTGAAATGGAGAAATTATCGACGATTTATGCCCATCGTGATCAAATAAATAGGTGTATACTATTATAACAGAAGCGTCTCCTGTAACTTCGTTAACGACATTATAATGTAACATCTTCTTTAAAAGGGGGATAATCAAATAATGGATCGTTAAAATATTCATCGTTATAGTCGATTGAAATTCGAACGATGTTTATTTATTATTGATTATGCATGATCATTCGATTATGCAAGGGTTGCGTTAGGTTTACGCCTTGTCCGTCATGATTTTGCTTCGTGATTTTGAAATGATCGAGAAATTTAAATACAGATAAATAGGTACATGACGATAAATAATATAAACATTTCACAATACTTTTCCTTCGTGACTATACTTATATATATATATATTCTTTTTTTTCTTTTATCGAATATTGATTATTTTTTAAACGACCTTATATATACCTAAATGCGTATTTCATAACATACATATCTCGTATTACATCGAAAGAAAACGTTTTAACAATA
Organism: Dolichovespula sylvestris; assembly: GCA_918808275.2. NCBI lineage: Eukaryota > Metazoa > Arthropoda > Insecta > Hymenoptera > Vespidae > Dolichovespula > Dolichovespula sylvestris. The sequence goes on along the minus strand of OU964963.1, from coordinate 2,746,559 downwards.
TATATATATATATATATATATATATATATATATATATATATATATATTCAAAGAAAACTTTTCTATTTCCATTATACCCGATAATCCAAACCCCATGGGGGTACACTCAAAGTAGAGTTATCGACAAGATTTCTTTCTCGTATATTTCTCGTACGGTAGCTTTCCTCTTTAATAAGAACAAACTCGCGTTTGGGAGGAGTAAAAGTAGGAGGAGTAGGAGGTGCGAGGAAGGTGATGTAGGTACTACCGAAGAGTATGGAAGCGAAAAACGCTATACACGAGAAAGATTTTTCCACCCCGCCATCGTTCCTCGGGAATTGAACTTTTGTCGTTCCGTACCATCGAGTTCTCGTCGCGAGAGAACGAATGGTCCACCTCGTCTTTCCTCGTAGCGTATACATACATACATACATACATACATACATACATACATATATATGCCTATGTATGTAGTACGTATCTTACTTCTTTTTTCTCTTTTTTTTCTTCTTTTCTTTTTCATCTTATTCCTCTTTCTACATTTTTCCTTGTCTCTCGTTTCATCTCTCTCTCTCTCTCTCTCTCTCTCTCTCTCTCTCTCGCTCTCTCTCTTTCTCTCTTTTTCTTTTTCTTTCTTTCATCTGGGAATAACCTTTCTCTTCGAGAGATGCCTCTTCCTCACAAGCTCATCCCATTTCTTTTAGCCCACCCTTCAAAACCTCTTTCCCCCTCCCTCACCCCACCATTCCACCTACGAGCTCCTCTCTAAACTTCGAAGCTACAACCACGCGTGTACACAAGATGGCAACCGTGTGTTATATCTCCGGCTAAAAGATTCTACAAATTCGACCTCCACGCACAAGGCGAAATAGTTTCCTGTTCCTTCGTTGCGACAATGTTTTATTTCTTCACGAATTCTATCGACGATCGTTCCGAAGGAATTAGAATTGAACGAGAAACTCTGATCTCTTTGGATTAATCCCCGATTATCCGAGATCGTAGATTCATTGCGACTGTCTAATAAAAAAAAAAAAAAAAAAAAAAAAAACAAATGGAAAAAAGCGTTGCGGTATTAGGGAATGGATAGACAGACTTTTGAAGTTTCTTCATCATTCTTTATGGATTTATTATCAAACGTATCATTTTCACCGTTACTAAAGTTCCGTAATTAATATAGAAATGAAGAAAATCAAGCGAAAAGGGGTATACCATTTCGAATATAGAAGAAAATCATCCTTCTTTACGAGAAGAGAGAGAGAGAGAGAGAGAGAGAGAGAGAGAGAGAGAGAGAGAGGAGAGTGGAATGAGAAAGAGAGAAATACACACGGAAATCATAGATAACTAATAAAATATCGGTTCGAGTGTGGCAAAAGAGAAAGATAGAGCAGGAGAGAGAAAGAGAGTAAAATATAGGTAGTAGAAATAAAAAAAGAGAAAATAGTTTAGCGAGATGGACGAGCGTTAAAGTCGCCTTTTCCTTGTGCCCTCTCTCTCTCTCTCTCTCTCTCTCTCTCTCTCTCTCTCTCTCTCTTTTCGCGCTCGCGCAAACGTGTTATGCGCATTGAAAGGTACACGAGGACGTAGGTAGATTATACGCTTCGTGCATTACACGTCGCGGCTGGCGTTATATACCACAGAGTTTATTATAACGTTCGTCAAGTATACACCGAGCAAAAGCGTTGCCCGAGTCTCGGCAACTATCTCTCTTTCTCTTTTGTACACGTATACACAGATATATACGTTTACAAGAGAGAAATATATATATATATATATATATATATATATATATATGTGTGTGTGCATATATATAAATATATATATATATATATATATATATATATATATGTACGTGCGTATGTATACATTCGTACGTACGTACGCATGTATATATGTATATATATATATATATATATATATATATATATATATATATATATATATATACGGAGTTATAATACGTTCTCTTTCTCTCTTTCTTGCTTTAACACAGCCTGCACGGAAACTAGCAAAACTTGTTATCGCCGAGGGAATATTCCTCCTGCTTTTCTCGTATGCATGTAAAGGCCACTTATAAACGCGCCGGCAAAGCCTTCGTACCTTGCAATTTCACACGTGGCTAGTTCCGACCAGAATACCGTGCTACTTAGTGGAAATTTGTTACTCCCGTTCGTTCGAGTATTTAATGTCGTCTCTAACATTATCCATAGAGTTCCCTCCGTCCCGCACCGTCCCGTCCTGTCCCATCGCGTCCAATCCAAATTGCCTCCTGTCCGACCTCCCACCCACGCGACAATTTTCTCCCCCTCGCGACACTCATTTATTTCTTTCGCTCTAACACCTTTCCGATTTTATGATATTAGGCACACACACATACACACACATTTATGTCGTGGTTATTTGTATTTCGTATCTATGAACGGGTAATAAGACTTAGATAGTACTTAAAAGTTATCAGGCAACTCTAATACATATATAAATGAAGGTCGAGCTTGAGAAAGTTTAAAAGTTTTGATGATCATATAACGTTGCTTTATGTTACGCTCATTTAAAACAGGAAAGATATTGCATACCTTCGCGTAATGGGAGAAACAGGTGCACGCAGTGATAGTAGTAGTAGTAGTAGTAGCAGTAGTAATATTATTAGTAGTGGTAGTGGTAGTGGTAGTTATTATTCTCTCGTTAACTCGTATACATATCACCGACCGTGTTAAAACGAATTCACCTTGACAAGAAGTCAGAAACTACTAAGAACGTAACTCACTAGCGTAACCTTGAAGTCGAACTGCCACGATGTTCACCTGCGACGAGTTTCGTACTTTTTCACAAATGCTTCGCGGCCTCTTGATTTGTCCGGCAGATAACGGTATGAGGGCCTTTACCCCTTTCGTTTCTCTCTCTCTCTCTCTCTCTCTCTCTCTCTCTCTTTCTCTCTCTCTTTCCTTGTTTCTTTTTTTTTCTTTTTTTTTTTTTCGAGAAAAGCTGCCGCGCGAAAAGATAGAAAAAAGGAAGGCAAGAGAGAAAGAGAGGGCGAACCTGTCCTTTCTTGCTCCCACTCGCACTTTACTCACTCTCAATTGGTTTATTACTCCACCCTGTAACGTCAAAACCCTTTCCTCGTGTTTTATTGTCAAGGTGAACATCAGGTAAATTGCTATGAACGTCGGACACGTCGTTCCTGCCAAAAAAGGGTTATAAAGGAACGTTCGAGTGTCCTTCCTTTCGAGATGAACCCTTTTTTTTTCTTTCCTCCTCTTCCCTCTTTTCTTCCTCTACGGAATGCTCTTTTTCTCCCCGTCACGTCGTATCGTTTGCTAAAATTCGAAGGTGAAATTATTTTTCGTGAGTTTCCATTTTTTCCCTCTTTTCTTCCTTTCTTTTTCTCTCTTCCTCCGTTGTTTTTTATTTTTTTATTTCTTCTTCTATTTCTTTCTTTCTTTTTTTTTTTTCTTTTCGTTCCCCTCGAAAGTGTACGAACTTTCGACTTTTCTATATTGGAATTTATTTATCCGAAGAATATATAAATTTTTTTTTTTATAGAAAGGAGATACTGTTGATGGGTTAAATGGAAAGAGGAAAGAATTGGGAAGAGAAAAGGTTGTGACCTTGATTCACCCTGGAAGCTTCGAAATGCATTCGCTCGCGAATAGGTCGATTCGATGATAGGGCAAGCTGGTAGAAAATCCGAGAGCAAAGAACGATCTCGTTTTTCCAGCTATAAGAGAAATAGAGAGAGAGAGAGAGAGAGAGAGAGAGAGAGAGAGAGGGAGAGAGAGAGAGAGAGAGAGAGAACATGCGCGCGCAGCAGGTCGATACGAGCCCAGCAAGCATGGCGAGACTTAGCCCAGCCTTTTCGGAAGGTACAGAGATGAAAAGGTACCACGTCTTCAGGGATCCTCTCGAAAAAGGATCTCTCTCTCTCTCTCTCTCTCTCTCTCTCTCTCTCTCACACACACACACATTTCCTCCCTCGAAATAGGTACTATCTCGCTCGTACTTTTTTCTTTTCTCATCTCGGCGTTTCCCCTCTTCTATTCCACCTGGACGCTCTTCGGTTTCTCCATTCGCATCAAACCACTTTTCTCACTCTCCTTCTCCTCCTCCTCCTCCTCCTCCTCCTCCTTTTTTCTTTTCCTCCTTTCCTCCCTCCCTCTCTCTCTCTCTCTCATTCTCTTCCTCGCTACTTTTCCAAGCTCTAGCTTTTTCGTAATACTAAACACACTTGAGAGGTTGCAACGGAAAATCCTTCTCTACTTCCTTCATCTCGTGAGAGATTACGTCACCGAGATACCTATATACAATGGATATAGCATAGTGTTCAACACGCTTATACCTATACAAAAAAAAAAAAACAGGGTAGAAATAGCTATTCCGCCTCTCGCTTCTCATTTTCCCGAGATTTTCGATTAAATCCCGAAATTCCGTGCAAGTCTCGACTAGGTATAGTTATAGGTACGTACTTACATACATATATACATACATACATACATACATACATACATACATACATACATACATATATACATACATATATATATATATATATATATATATATATATATATATATATAGGTATTTCTCAATTTCCACGGTCCGATCTACTTCGCCTAGTTTGATTAAAATTCTTCATGGTTGGAGCCTCTTCGACCTCTTTTCCCTTTAAATTAAACGAATAGATTATTTTCAAAGTTTCGTTGATAAAGGAACGATAAGACGAGATCGAATTCTTCGAATCTTTTAGACACGTTCATTATTTTTTTTTTTTTCCTTTTTTTCTTCCTCAATTTCGTGTAAGTTTGATCGGTATGAACGATATAGGTATATATACGCGATAATACACTGTCAAGATGGGACTATTAACCGACGTTAAATCCAACTGAGAATCCCTGAGATCAAGGCGATGTTTTCATTAGAGCCGAAGGCAACCGAGAGCTAATATATCCCTCTGGTCTGGCGTATAAGAAAGTTAGCTAAGTACTACGTTCACTCGATAAGTGGTATGACTTAAAATGAGACCTGACCAGAACAGATTAGAAGAGAACAATCCAGACCAGAACAGAAGAGAACAGACCAGACCAGAACAGAATGGATCAGACAGGATCGGAACATGGTAAACGTGAAAGTTAGCATGAATGCGACTCGACTTTCTGTAGGTTTTAAATTACTTTTTTCGCAAGATTCATTGTAGATACCAAGGTATATGGTGTACGACAATACTCTCATTCTCTCTCTCTCTCTCTCTCTCTCTATCTCTCTCTTCCTTTCTTGAAACTTACTTACCTTGAAAAGTGTCCATTTTTCAAGATTAACTAAAGATGAGAAAAGTTTTAATGTATTCTCTCTGAATGAACGTTGTCGAAATCTCCTTCCGACTCGATATCAGCGAGTAGAGTTAAAACAAAGTGCTTTCCCTCTCTCTCTCTCTCTCTCTCTCTCTCTCTCTCTCCCTCTCTCTCTTCCTCTCTTTCTCTCTCTCTCTCTCTCTCTCTCTCTCTCTCTCTCTCTCTCTCTCTTTCTCTGGATTACATGACCTTAATGCAACTGCGGAGAAACATTTTCTACGTATTAGTTAGATCGTTGCACCTACTGGAAAGAAAAAAAAAAGAAAAAGGAAAAAAAAAAGATAATTTGTCTAAGATAGGTGAAAAATTGTTAACCTCAATACTTTGTAAGAAACTTATGTACGTTAGTTTCTTTCGTGTAACTTGTAATTTCGAAGTGTAGATTATATTCATTTAGAGAAGTAATAAAGATACAAGTAGCACGGTTCAAGGTCTACGTTTTCAATAAGAAGAAGAAGAAGAAGAAGAAGAAGAAGAAGAAGAAGAAGAAAAAGAAGAAGAAAAAGAAGATGAAAAAAAAAGAACTGTGGAAATTGTGCGAAGGTGAACTAGTTTGATATATATTTTCTTCTCTTCTTTTCAAAATATTTTTATTCAAATATAATTTCTGTACGATATTCCGTATCAGTGTCTAATCTCGTTGAAACTGTTTTTGTTTTTGTTTTTCTTTTCTCTTTTGCTTTTTTTTCCGAAAGGAAAAGATTATGATTGAGAACGGTCCACGATATTAACTTACTTTTTTTCCTTTTTTTGGAACGAATCTCACGTAAAATACAAAAAAAAAAGAAAAATAGCAAATTACCGGTTTATCTTCGCTCATCGTAGGACGTCGACGAAATCCTATCTTTGGTAAACTCGTTCGAGAATAACGTAGCTTCGGTATAACGACAGGAGTGAGTAAAGATAAGAGAGAGCTATATTGTCCGTACGCGGTGATCGTACTCTAGGCTCTCGTTACACTAGATAAGCAGGACTCCGACACCTCGCGAGCCTCTTAAAAAGATTAAACCACTCTTTAGAGTCCTCGTACACTCGTAAATCACACCGTTCTAGTCGCATTTCATATTTTCTTTTTTTCTTTGGCGATCGAACGAAACGTTTCTTCGTTTCATTAAAAAAACAAAAACAAACACACACAACATTATTACGTAACGCCAACGAACAGAATTTTTTATCTCGCTTATTTTTTCAAAATGCATCCTTTTTTTTTATTTTTAATTTTTTTATTTATTTATTTTTTTCAATGAAAAAATTTACAATCGAGATTTATTTGAGTTATTTCTTCTCGTCTTCCTCGCTATGATCGTCCTTCTATTGGTCACGAATATATTCGACCTGTCAAAATTGATGCCAAATTTTCTAAGCGACCTCGAATATTCCTAAAAGAACATACATAGTCATCGTATTAAAAATATGTAATAACATATCAAACACCCGGCTATATTTTGTAAAATAAATAAAGATTAGAATACGAATATATCCTAACACATATATTTTTATTTTTTTTTCTGCTTAGGATAACCTTTGTTTAAAGAAAAAGGAATGTAAAACGAACAAAAAGCAATACATTTTAAATGTAAATAAAAATATTTATGAGCGATGAATCGACTTTTGGAGTTATCGAAAAAGGAAAGGTTAGTCTTTCGTGTAATTTTGTCATCACGTTTTGGTAAATGTTAAAAGGAAAAAAATTGTACAAGAGGATAGATACCTTACTCACATTGACATTCCGTGTATTCTTCGTGATTTAAATATTGATATTTAAGGTACCCCCGGTGTCGTGTCAGTAATATTTCCATCTTGAACGAAATCATGAAAATTTATATTAATGCAAATACTTGGTAGACATGACAGAAGGTACGGGTAGTTCAAGGGAATATATTAAAACAAAATTACATCTCATGGAGATCGATCGTTACCCACGACGAATTCTTTTCTCCTCCTTCTCGATGTTCCATATATTTTTTCTTCTTTTTTTTTTTGGAAAGGAACCTAAGTGGTGTTAGCCATATCTTTTTCTCCCTCTTCCTTTCTCTCTCTCTCTCTCTCTCTCTCTCTCTCTCTCTCCTCCTCTATCGTAAAAAAAATCGATGGGAACTAGGTAGCTATTTGTTGCTTGCAACGTCGAACGTTCCACCTCAAATATTTAGCGAATGATTTTGGTGAGCGAAAAAGAAAGAGAGAGAGAGAGAGAGAGAGAGAGAGAGAGAGAGAGAGAGAAAGCTATCGTTTCCTTCCCTTTTCTCATCTTTCTTTTCTCTCCTTTCCTTTTTCCTTCCTTTTTTTTCTTTTCCTTTTCTTATTCCTTTTCTTCCCTTTAAGTTTTCTTTTGTTTTTTCTTTTACTCTTTCGGCACGAAGTTCGAGCTCCATCGAAATTTACGTACGCGTTTCCCTCGAAATTATATGAATTAAGCGAGGAGCAAAGAGGCCCGGTCTAAATTATGCAATTACACGGGTGAGCCGGCGATGGTAGGCCGCGAAAGAGTAAAGCCCGTGTAGACGGGAAAAGGGCGGTGGCGGGCAACGATGCGGATGGCGATGGCGGGATCGTTCGGTAGATTGGCTCCGTGGCTGCAAGAAACGAAGGGAGACGAACACCAATCGAGTTCTAATTAACCGGTGCCCGTGGTTATCGCGGTAAACCGACTTGGCTATAGGTATCTATCTTATATATCCACCTTATCCTACGTTCCGTCGGGAAGATTTCGAAAAATCATTTTCTTTTAAGTTTTTTCCCTTTGTTTCTTCTTTCTCTTTTTCTTTCTTTCCTTATTTCCTTCCTTCTTTTTGTTTTTTTTCCGCGCCATGAGCGCTCGCAGAATATTCCTAATTATACAGATTTACTTAACATTATAAACTTTTACTTGTAGATAAAACGTGTTTGTTAAATAGAAACAGCTGCGAACGTCCGATAAAACTAGCGTTAATGAATGATATCATTTTAACGAGGAATAATTGAAATAACCTCGGAAAAAATCCTTTTTTTACTATACTCGAGGAATATATCATATATACGTGTATGTATGTGCGTATATATATATATATATATATATATATATATATATACGTAACATGGTACATTTATATTTAGATTTAATATCTTCGTCAGATTAAAAAAGAATTGAACGAGCGATAGAATGAACATTAATAAATTATATCATTTTAACAAGGAATAATTGTGATAATAATATTTGCAACGAATTAATTATTATAATGAATTTATAGTGACGTTTACGATGAATTTTTATCAGATATAAAGTGTGTGTGTATATATATATATATATATATATATATATATATATATATCATAAAAAAATATCTTTATCTTGTCGCGATCACTTTATTTTTCTCACGGGAGAAAGTAACGATTTCTTTAATTTGAATACTTCGTAAGTCGATTGCCCTGATCGTAGTCTTTCAACGCCGTCGAAACCATAATTGTCTGTTTGTCTAAACTCACAAGACGTACGTCGACGAATGAAATAGAAAAGGAATTCCTCGAGGAGAGTCAAAGCCACGAGAAATATTCTTGACGATGTAAAAGGAAGGAACGACCTGAGAAGAGTTCGTTTACAAAAAGGGAAGAGAGAGAGAGAGAGAGAGAGAGAGAGAGAGAGAGACGAATGGTAGAAAAAGGATAGCTTTCTTTTTAGGACACCATTTTGTTCACATTCGTTCCCCACTCACGTTCAATCGAGAGTGTATAATTCATGTCCCGTAACTCTCATGGGATTACGCCATGGAGCATCTTACAAGGGTGCATGGGAACCGACGACCATGTTGCAAAGTATACTGAGGCTTATGCCGACCAAAAAAAATTTGTTTATTCTTTTTTTTCCCCCATAAGTATTTACCTACCATCGAGAATGTTATATGTTGGGAAAAATGTTTATGCGTCGATTATTTTTTAAATACGAACGTATTAATAATTTATCTACATTTAATCGTCGCATATTAATACGTCGGATTAATGTTACGAAATAATTATTGAACGATCGATCGCGCTATTCGGATTAATTTTTTTTTGCTTTGTCATTTTCTTTATTTTCTTTCTCTCTTTTCTTTTACGATAATAAAAATATAACAGACGATGTAATTTTTGCGTGTGTATATCTGCGTGAGAGAGAGAGAGAGAGAGGAGAAAAAAGAAAAGACAAATAAATAAAATCCGCCGTAGAAAATTCCGTCGACACTACGAGAGACAAAAATAACTAATTTATTTTCTCGGCGAGTCGCCAAAAAAAATTATCATGCAAGGTAAACGAACGCGATTATTTTTTCTTTTCTCTCTTGGCACTCGATGTCGGGTCGCGACACGGCCGTTACTTTTTCCACTCATTTTTTTATTCTTTCCTTCATATTTTTCTTTTTTTTTTTTTCATCTTTCCTTTTTATTTTTCCACGCATGCGACCACCGCATAAGAATGTCATCGATATTTAGTAAGGGTAAATCTCACGGCGAAGAAGGACGAACGTCCGATATGGAGTCATTCAAAATTCGCCATAGTTTTCAATAGGATGGCCGGCCATCCGTCGGAACGATCGCGATGGACGAAGTCGATAATATTTTCGTTCGATCGAGTCCACGTGCAAAAACGTTTAAGTCGATGCGATCGTTTTCTCCACGTGATATATAATCATCGTTGTTCGTAGATAACAAATTCCCTAAAAACCGATTCGCACGGTTCTCATGACACTTTTTCTTTTTATTTTTTCTTTCTTTTCGTTTTTTCGTTTATATATATATATATATATATATATATATATAACGTTTATATATATATATATATATATATATATATATAACGTTTATATATATATATATATATATATATATATATATATATATATCCGCGAACTTTTACACATATCTATCTACCTTCTGTAGTTTCTGATATCATCATCGACCCCGAGTTAGAATAGACATTAAATACCGAAATACGCGTTTAGATGGATTCAAATTGTCTGCATATCCTCTTCTCACCTTTTGACACGTAAAATGATCGTTTAAATCTGACATAATCGTTCCTTCCCGTATTCCGTATTATCATCATTTTCTTTTTCATCGCCATACTTCGTCGATTTAATGAAGATTTTCCTTTCATCTCGTTCATGAATCGTTTTCGCTTTGTATGGAGATATTATCAGGGTTGGTAGAGGGCATGTTCAAAGGAGTGTAATCTAATCAAAGAGACAAGCTCATTTCTATGCCAGTGCATTGTGCTAGAGCGTGCGAATTCTGTGATAGAGATCACTTTTGTGATCTTTTCAAGAAATAGAAAGAGAGAGAGAGAGAGACTCTACGTCGTTTACACGTTCCGTCGGGACGATCACATTTCCTGAAGGAATATCTTAAAAGAAGTCTCTCAGTTACATTGGAAACGTTCTAATTCTAATCCCGTACGAAATCGAGCACAAACGTGTCGATCGAGGTGTATCTCGAGTAAAAGCTCGAGAACCACGAAAACCACGATGAAGAAAGATAGATAGGTAGATAGATAGATAGATAAATAGACAGAGAAAGAGAGAGAGAGAGAGAGAGAGAGAGAGAGTTATCTTTCTTTTTATCTATTTCTCTTCTCGCGTTCTTACCGTTTATTTCTTCGTTTTTTACTTTTTCTTCATCTTCACGCTTTTATCGAAGTCCAAGAAGGTTCCTCGCTAAAATTAGAACGATGTGTCGCCATCTTAAAAGCCGTTCCTACTCTCCCAATACGATTCTTCGATTTCCTCTCCAAGCGTTTCACGAGTATGTATTTCTATTTTCTCACGGGGGAAAGAATTTTTTTCTTTCGAGATTAAAAATGGCTCCTCGCATATAATCGTCGTATTTTCTTCCTTCCTTTTCTTTCCCTTTTATTTTATTTTTTCTCTTCTTTTTCTCTTTTTTCTTTTTCCGCTTCCTCCTCTTCATTTCTTCTTCTTCTTTTTTCTTCTTCGAAATAATGACGTCGTAAGGAACGCGTATAAAACGATAGAAAAAACAGCAGTGATTTTTAACACTTCGTATAAAATGAAAATGATCCTAATGGGACTCGTCGATGTCGATTCCCGTCGACATAGTAGACAGAACTTATATATAAACGTCACACTTTCGTAAACGATTTGCGAGTTTAAGAGATAATAAATTAAGAAAAACATATATATATATATATATATATATATATATATATATATATGTATATTCAACCACGGGTGAATTGATAGCCAGGTACTCACTTGGTTCTTGCTTTGTAACTATCAACATCGTTTTCGAAGATTAAAAGCGATGGTTACGAGTTAGCCATGATGGACGATTAAGTTACTCAGATAGTTAAGTACCTCGTATAAACCAATGTATCCGACAATTTGAAACATTTTCAAGCGTCTCGTATAAGCGTAAAAACGATTTAAATTCTATTTGACAAATTCTCCAAACGAACATTTTATTCGTTAACACTTCAAACATTATCGTGAAATCGTTCGAACGTAACTAAGTACCTAAGTGCTTAAATATGTTTCGACTCGTCTGTCGGGCGTAATATTTCAATGACGTTCGTCGTTGATGCACGATCGTCGAAGACTGAATTCTTTTCGAGCAAAATCCATCGTAAGGGTATAGGTAGGTACATAGTAACACGTTGTATTGTAGAATCATTCGCGAGGAAAGGGTAAAATAGCCATGGTCGAGGTCAAAACGACTATCTACCAGGCCGGCAAACAACCCTTTCAATCGTTTTTTCTTTTTTTTTTTCATTTTATAGCTTTATATAGTATTCTCAATAGTTGGCTTCTTGGATACCTTCAGGAAAGGCCTTGCGTTAACTTTTTATAACGAGTATACCTTTTAACGCGAAGGACAGTTATGTCATTACTACAGAAGACTTTTTGCGTTATTGGATAGTTTGTAGATAGATAGGTTATTACTAGTTACCCATATATGTATATATTTCGTCACTGTTAATTTCTATAGAGATAGATTCGTCATTTTTTTCGACTTTAAATATAAAATAAGTTGTAATATGGAAATAATGTAAATATTTCGTTAAAATTCTTTTTCTATCGGTCGATAATATTATTATATATATATATATATATATATATATATATATATATATATATTATATTTATAAGTATTTCATCACTGTCAATTTCCTTCGAGATAATTTCGTCATGTTTTCGTCTTCAAATAAAAAATAAATCGTAATATAGAAGTAACATAAACATCTCGTTGAAATTATTTTTCTGCCGGGTTTACAAGAAACGAAAAGTGAAGAAAAAATTGTTTGCCATCGATCAGAGTTCGTTTATCAAATTTACTGTTTTCTTTTTATCTTTATTTTTATTTCTTTATTTTTTTTTGCCCGTTTTCGACCGTCAGAACGAAATGTCGTCCGTTGTGCGTCGTCGTAATTAAGATCGTTAAATGCATTGTACAAAGCCACGGATAACAGGAGAATTAGAATTTGTGAGGTATGTCGGGTTGGTTTACCATAAACTCATTAAAGTTTCAAACTTTGATGAACACCGTGGGCTACCCTTGGCTTATGTGATATGGTTACTTGCTCGAATATACCACCATGGCGATAGAAAGTTTCTTCTCGATCCTGAGAAAAGGGATATGCGTTCGTTGGAGAAATACATAACATCCTTTGCTCGAAACTTTTCCGTAGTTTTCATGAATTTTTCTTTCCGACTAGTTCGAACAGATCTATATATTTAGCAAAAATTTCGTAGAATTAAGAACTTAAAAAGATTACTTTACTTTGTATCCTATTTCTCCGTCATTTTATGTATAGATATAGTATATATAGTATCCTACTATATTTACTTTTCAAAGAAATGCAACGAAATCCTGTAAGTCGTAAATCCGAGCGAATCCACGAGGACGACTCTTTCCAATCTTCGAAATGCTCTCTCTCTCTCTCTCTCTCTCTCTCTCTCTCTCTCTCTCTCTCTCTCTCTCTCGTCCTTTCTTCTCGTCGAAATTACCAAAAAAATAGAACACTTTATCTATTAGAATAGAAAACGTGCTCTGATTTTTAAAGGTATAATGGTAGCTACTTAAGTAGGTATAATGGAAAAAAATGCTAATGTCTAGCGATATTTTTTGGTTATCCTCAAAAGAAAAAGAAAAGAAACAAAGACCGAGAGAGAGAGAGAGAGAGAGAGAGAGAGAGACAGGAATCTTTAAAATAGGAAACTAAAGATAACTATAGATGGACTAAACTATAGGACGACGGTAGCAGCTTAAGACATATTTAGGAAGGTATCCTTTAATGCGAAAAGACAGTGGCTGGTCTCTACGTACGACACACTCTCACAACAGAAGCCGATTCTCTCGTGGTGGTGTCCCGTACTGCAAAGGCAAACTATAAAGGCACGTTTTACTGCTCGTAAAGTCAATGAAGGCGGTCACGTTTGCCCTTCGAGCATCTTTCGGGACGTCTAGGCGGCCATCGACGATACCACCTAGGTAGCCTATGGAATTATACTCGCAAGATTCATGAATATTTAATCGGCGAAGGGCAGCTTGTGATACCTACCTTCTCGTCGAATGCGATCCACCCTTTTGCAACGTTCTCCCTCTCCACCCTGTCTCTTCCTTTCCACCTTCACTTCTTCCTATTCTTCTCTTTTTCATATTTTTCGCCTTCGAAAATTGTAACTCTTTCTCCCTCTCTCTCTCTCTCTCTCTCTCTTTCTCTCCCTGGTAGTTATCGTGCATTCCACCCACACAGAATTTATCTTCGCGTATCTACTAGATACATTTTATGAGATAGGTTGGTATATAGAGCCGCGTGTAATTTTCGGACGAAATCTTATCCTACGTAGACAACCTCTCTTGACGTCTTTGCGTAAACTCTAAAAAGGAAGTATCGGTGTATCCTACGAGGAAGAACATAGGTGCGACAACCGTCATAAATCACAGGACACTTGCTCCTTCGTAGATAGGTTGGTACTTACCCGCACATACGTGTTGGCTCTTGCGTATTTTTTTTCCTTCTATTTTCCTTTTCCTTTTCTTTTTAACCTCTTTTCCGAATAAACTTTCATTTAGAATTTTTACGATTTACTTAAGTGCGATAGAATTACCCAATTAATGTTGATATTACGTTCGTTTGGTAGAGAACATAGATCGATAATATTACGCTGGGAAAAATTATTAAGATTATTATTACGATTTTTATTATGATTATTATTATTATTATTATTATTATTATTATTATTATTATGATTATCATTATTATTATTATTATCATCATAAGTAGCATCATTATCATACCTACATGTTCGGAATAATTAAGGAAGTAGTAAAACAAAAATATGATAAACGTATTCGATAAAGGAAAATAACGGAAAGGATTATGGCCGTGCCTCTACATAAGTTTAATTACATTGTTATGTAGGCCAATACGCTTAATTAAATCCGAAATTTCTTTTACCCCTCCTTTAATTCCTTTTAATTTAGTTCTTATCGGAGAGGTAAAGCACGCATACATTCGTGATAATTGCAATATTTAATAGACACGAGACACTTGCGGTACGCGAAAATCTCACGTAAACTTAAATGTTTCTCAAATAAACCCGTTTCGAAGAGACTTTTTCTTGTTGTTACATGGTACAGTAACATGAGTTAACCGATCGATTTCGTCGATGTCGATCTTAGATTTCACGTAATTGCCTCGAAACCGATTACCGGGCCTTTCGTGCCGTCGTTCGGGAAACCATTTTGAAATTCAAATTCGTTCCTCGAATGGCCGTCGATGATAGACTATCACCAACCAACCAAGACTCGTTTCTTTTTTAAGTCACGAAAATTTTTTGTAACTTTTAAAACGAACGCCTTCAAATTGTTTCTTATCGCGATTCCCTCGTTGAATATACATACGTACATAGGTAGAAATACACGGGTACTTTTACCTACCGACTGCATTCGATATAGTATAGTAATATTATGAAACATTTTTTCACCAATTTATTCTTGCATACTTTTTTCTTTTTTCTTTTCCCTACAATTATTATAATATCTGCCCTGTTCTCTATACTTCTTTATAGATAGGACAGATTTTTATGAGGAAGGGTGAGGAGAAAGGGCCGTATGGTGGGAGGGGGAGGGCAGAGGGAAATGGGGTAGGTTTGAAAGAAAAAGAAAAAGGAAAGGAAGGGAAAGAAATATATCTAAAATCCCTTTTGATGAAGACCCATGGGAATGTTTATGAGTAGGACAGTTAGAAAAAAAAATATCTATCGTCTATGGTACCGAAACGAACTCTATGAAAAATCTTGTCGTCTTAATGTAGCCACACGAGACTATCCTTTGAGTTCGAAGGACTCAAGCATGTAACTCTTTCCTTCATTCCGTGGCCATTTGTACAAACGAACAGTGGGTTCCTTTGTCCTTTATTTCTCTCTCTCTCTCTCTCTCTCTCTCTCTCTCTCTCTCTCTCTCTTTCTCTATTTCTCTCTTTCTCATTCTTTAGTCGCGGCCATGAAACCTTCGAAGGTTTCGGCTTCTTCGCTCGACACCGAGCGACTTTTCTGCTCCTCCTCTCCCTCTTTTCCTCTTCTTCCTTGTCGAAGAGGAGGAGGAAGAGGAGGGGGGGGGGAGGGGCGGGGGGAGAAGGAAGTGGAGGGAGTAAGAAGAAGAGGAAGAAAAAAGGAAGAACTTAACCCTTCCGACCCGCGAGCGGTTCTTTATGGTTCTTCGGGAAGAATATTTACGACGTTTCGTAAGATCCTCGAGGAAGGAGAGAAGAGTTGGAAGGTCGAGGTATATGTGTATCGTGAAGTCCGCCTAAAAAGTAAATTCGTACGTTCGTTTCAAAAAAGATAGAGGAAGAAGAATAAGAAGAATAGAAAAAATAAAATAAAATAAACTAAAATAAAATAAAATAAAAGATAAAAGAGACACCTTTGGAATCATCGCGGGATCTCTTTGACCAGTCCGATAACTCGATGCATCATGTTTTAAAAGGTCCATACCTTTTTCTGACACTTTGATAACGTTTCCGATTAGGAATTAATGTTCTTCTCTCTCTCTCTCTCTCTCTCTCTCTCTTTTCTTTTGGTAGAAAAAAAGAAATGTAATGCATATACTATAATTTTTAGATACGCTTGAATTTCTTTAAATTTTGTGAAAAAGAAAACAATCGTGCTCGCTAATGAAACGGGAAAATTCTAATATAAATAAATATAATTTTTATGTCGATTGAATATAATTTGTATTTGTTTGTTTTATTAATAGATACGATAGGTCAAGTGACTCTTCAAAGTGAAACTTTCTAAATATCTAAATTAAGTGGTCATTCGTGGCTCCATTCACGTATGCCTCATAGAAAATGTCGTCGTCCCGTCGACGGGATACTATTCTCTCTCGGTTGAAAAGTTCCATTAACGTCTAATAAAATTGAAATGTTTTTATCTTCAACTCTCCTCGTAGTAGTCTTTCGACCCTAAACCGATCTATTCCAGGACACAGGCATCTTGCCATCTTGTACGTACGTGACTCTGCGTTGGCTCTTTAACGAACGAATTAACATGCTTGAGAAACCGAAGACTTCATAACCTACGCAGGAGAGGGTCTCTCTCATTTAAGACCGTTTCCCCGCTTGAACGTATATAATGTAAATCTTATCGAATGCTAACAGAAGTTTCGCATAGGATAGTTACGTGCCTAATAATCCCAATCGTTCGATAGATGCGTGAGATTATTTCGCTTTAAGAAATAAGTACATTTATTATGAATTCATTATCTTATCATTAGTTTGGCATTCAACGAATGTACGAGAAAAAATATGTGTGTGTGCGTGTGTGCATGCGAGCGCACTGTTACATGCCCTATATCTATCTGTATCCATTTAAATGTCTAACGTTAAAAATCTCATTAATCGTAAATCGAACTTTCGCCATTGTTGAATTTTATAAATCCAATAACTATAAATATTCTATACCGATTGATAATATATGATATATAACGGATTGTATACGATACATATTATCGTTCATCGCGATGATTATCTCCGGTCGGAGGATACAAAGTTAAACGCGAGAATATAAATCGTGCGATATTAAGGCAAGTTATGCATTAAGAATGGAAAGCAGGGCTTTCTAATTAAGGGCCCTTCTCTCTTGAATGCGTGCTCACGGCTACAAAGTAAGTAAATAGGTATAGGTATATAATATAACTAAGGTCGAACGAATCACGAAATATTACGAGCCATCGAACGGACGATGATGTTTCCTCGCGAATAATCGCTTGCTTCTTCGTCTCTCCCCCTCTCCCTTCTCCCTTGCTCCTCTCGTCCCTGCTTCCTTGAATCCAGAAAAGGAGCTAATGAAGGCGCATACAACGCAATTATGTAGTAGGTAGATGCTTGGACGAAAGAAGAATCTTTATACGATCTTTGCTTTCAATTTCTCTTCTTCCTTTTCTCTCTCTCTCTCTCTCTCTCTCTCTCTCTCTCTCTCTCTCTTTCTTTTGCTTCTTCTTTCTCTTCTTCTTCTTCTTCTGCTTCTACTTCTCCCTCTCTCTCTCTCCCTCTCTCTCTCTCTCTCTCTCTCTCTCTCTCTCTCTTCTTTTATCTTATTCTTCTTGTTGTTCTTCAAGAGAGCTCGCAAGAACAGCTCGCACGGTGCCATAAATTCGACGACATCGCTCGTGGCCGTCGCCATTATCGATATCGTCTTATCTCTGAAGTCGCTTTTTAGATCGCGCGGCACGCTGGCACGCCGGACCAATCTGGCCAGCCCCTCCCCTCGTTGCCTGGACTCCCTCCCTCGCTCGCTTACTCGATGATCCTCCACCTCGAGTGGCAAGAAAGTCCTTAAGTCGACTTATTACGGTATCCGTACTCACGGAGTAATGAAACTCCAACGTATCGTTTGCTTAGATCTCATCTTAGAAATGTTTACTCTCAGATTCGAAACCCCTCCCTCTCTCCGGTCGGTCCCTACTCCCCACGCGATACTACACGAATTCCTTCGCGGCCCTCTGATCGAATCGGAAAATTTCGTAAGAGGAAAAGAAACGAGGCGAATTGAAACGTGCGACGTCGGGGGAAAATTCAACGACGAGATAATAAAGATTGAATTTTTCTTTTCTTTTCTTTTTCTTTCTTTCTTTTTATAAACTTTTGCAAACTATCCTATATCGTTATATAAATTATTATGAGTGGATTATACGTTTAGGTAATAGCTTTTTATATAGGTTAGGAGAATATCAAAGAGCTTTCGTTAAAATTTTTAACTTATGTATCCACGTATCTAATGCATATCTATCGTAGTTATATATAAATATGTGTGTGTGTGTGTGTGTGTGTGTGTGTGTGTGTGTGTGTGTGTGTGTTTGTATGTATGTATGTATGTACGTATGTATCTACCTATCTACTTATCTACTACTATACATGCATCCGAATATCCGCGAGAAAAGCTGGTGGAAGGAAAGACTTGTAAATCGAAGTATGTGGGTATATACGTAAGAGTCGAACATATGGACGTGTCGTCTGGAGGTCAAATCCATTCAAGATAGATCGAAAAAGAGGTGGAGAGAGGATGATATTTGAGAAACGGTGTCTCACTTTTCATCATCCGAAGGTCGAAGGTAAACCACGTAAAACTCTCTCTCTCTCTCTCTCTCTCTCTCTCTTTCTTTCTCTCTCTATCTCTTTCTCTTTTTTTCTATCTATATCTTTTGCTTCATTTCCACTTTCATGCAAGATAAAATAGAGATAGAGAAACTGGTCTATCTAAATGTTTGAAAATTTTTTTTTTCACGAAAATGACATTGACTAGAGATACGGTTTCGCTTTAAAGATGCAGGAACGTACGAAATCGAAGGATTCGCATAATGTTCCTGCAACTCGTTTCGTTCGGGTTTTCATTACGACCTGGCCAACATCCAATACCATGTCCTCGTATTTTTCGGGCGAGAAAAAGAAATCCTTTTATGACGCAACCTTGTTTCCGTGCGTCCATATTTTCACACCCAAAAGTGTTTCGATAAATATTTTCCCGAAAAATGTTACCTCTCTCTTTCCTTCTATCTCTCTCTCTTTTCCTGTGTGTGTGTGTATTTCTCTATATATCTCTGTCTCTATCTCTATCTATCTATCAACCTATCTCTCTCTCTCTCTCTCTCTCTCTCTTTGTTTCTCAATTCTTGGTAGTACCACCAAAGTTCTATGTAAAAGCAAGAATTTTCGTGACCGAACAAGATCCGTTTATTTCCACGGCTACGTGGAAATCTTGTGATTATTATTTTTCAACATCCGTTCCTTAAATTAGTGGAAACAAATATGGAACCCTTTGAGCTCTTGGTGAGCTGGCAAATTTCGGACGCTACTCACTTCGCTACGATTAAATCACCTTTTTCCGGGAACGATGAGTTAGCTGCTATCTATAAATAATAATTTTCCAATAAGCCAAGAAAGATTTATTGAAATCAACAGTTATGAACCGGAATAAAGCGATTTGTTCTGGATTATTAATTTGTATAAAATAAAGATATATTACATTATCTACATTTAAATTGAAATTCGTTTATTTATCCTCGACGCTTGTAAGTTATTGTTAAAAGTACGACGATATGAAATACATAAAAAGTTGAAGCTTCACCTATGAATAAAGCGTCATGAATAATTGACAACAAATGATAGAAAAATGAATTTGTAATTTCTATTCAATCGAATATATCTCATCGATATTCCAGACACAAAATCGAAAAACGGAAATGGAAGAAGAAGAGAACAGGAAACGCCATCTTGCGTACTTTGTCGGAAACCCTCGTAAAAAGAAAGATGGTGGACAGGAGCGTTCTTTTTCTTTCTTTTTCTTTCTCTTCCTTTCTCTCTCTCTCTCTCTCTCTCTCTCTCTCTCTCTCTCTCTCTCTTTCTCTCACCCTTTTTGTCTTTCTTGCTTTTTTTCTTTCTTTTTCTTTTTATATTTTTTTCTTTCAAAAAAGACGACGCGTGTTTGTTTACGAGGTTCACATAAAATTCACACTCCTAGATGGCAAAAGAGTCATGAATGAAGACTATAGGATGTCTCGTATAGTGAACGTCGGCTGGTCAGCTGACACTTCTCATCTAGAGAGAGAGAGAGAGAGAGAGAGAGAGAGAGAGAGAGAACGATTACGCAACGCGTTCGTCTTTACGAGCGACATTCCAGTCAAGTCTCTCTCTCTGTCTGCTATCTCTCTCTCTCTCTCTCTCTCCCTCTCTCTCTGTCTTTGTCTTTCTCTATCTTCCTTGCACTTTAAAACCCTTTCGATCGTCTCTCTTCTTCTTATGACGATTTTGGACAGACGGTTTTTAAGCGACACAATGACCTGCGAACTCCGATCTTGGAATGACCCTGATCACCAAAAACCGGCTTAGAAATGGAATTTCCACGAATTCCTATGTTCCTTCGGTTCTGATCTTTGAAAATACGCTCGATGAGCTCTCGTCAACAAATTGCTGATAATTAAGTACCTACGTTACTAGAATTACGTGTGTCATCGTAGATCGAATGCGATCATCTATCCTTCTGATACTTTGATAAACGCGTTTACCAATGCCGTTAACCGACGGTATTTCTTTTTTGCTTCGCAAACATTTTTTTATCACCTTGCGAGCCAGGTGAGAAAACAAAACAAAACAAAACAAAACAAAACAAAACAGAACAAATAGGAAGGGAAAAAAGAAAGAGAAAGAAAAAACGAGAGAGAGAAAGAGAGAGAGAGAGAGAGAGAGAGAGAGAGAGAGAGAGAAATAAGAGAAACAAACGAACGAACAATAAAAGAGAATCCAAGACGCGACATTCGATAGAAAAATGATCTAATATTACTTAGAGATATAAAGTAAATTTTTTCCCCGAGAAATTTTATCGCACGCGTGTTCTGCGAAATATTCGGAACATCTGTCGAAGAGTGAAAACAACTGGTGGCTATAAGAGGAAGGAGGATGATTATGATGAGGAGGAGGAGGAGGAGGAGGAGAAGGAGGAGGAAGAGGAGGTAGAGGAGGAGGTGAAGGAAGAAGAAGATGGAGGAGGGTTTACACGGAGAAACGAATAATCACGCGAACCTTTCCGTTTTTACGATCTTTCAAGAGACGAACGCTCGTCCATTCTCGATCTCGTCCAGACGCTTACCAGACAACAATGCACCTGTACCGCTATCGAATATAACGTGAGAGCAATAACAAAACAAGTCACACGACTTCTTAGCGATACATACACACACACACACACACACACACACACACATATATATTATATGAATACTACACATGAATGTATCTTTCTTATTCAACGTTACTACGGTGCCGTTTTAAATTTCGATTTCATTTGTAACATGGGGAAATTATTCATTGCCAGGAATAACAGGATTTCTTTATGACGTTACGAAGATGATTTATTTAATTATGTATACTAATTAACTGATAATTGTTAATTGGATAGAAGGTGAAATTTATATTTAAACGTGAAATTAATAATTACGGGAGAATATATTAGGTATGAACATATTCTTTTTAAATGGCATCATCGTCGTGATAATCATCAACGAAGAAAAAATATATATATGTATACATATATTCGTTTTAATTTAATTTTTTTTTTTTTCATTTATTTTCTATTAACAGATATTGCTTCTCCGTACAACCGGTTTTCCCCATATTTGCTTTTACGTATCTACTTTCCCTTCTACCATACGATTCTTCTTAATTTATAGTCGTGATCGTAAGAGGAAAGATCGAACAATCATTATTGCAATGCGTTCGTATTCGTTCGCTTGTTGACAGTCGATTAGTCATCGATAAGAATTTTATACTCGTTTAGATAAATGTCCGTATTAATATCTAAACTATTTTCTTCGATCGTTTTCAACGAACTAGAAAAGTGTTCTGACCTGCAATATGCGCCCGCGACATCGACGATTATGAGTTCATTGACTATGGGTATCGATCTGGAAGAAAAAAAAGAAAAGAAACATATCTTTCTTGATAAGAAAAATTAATGAGATGCGAACGATGCATTAAGAACTTTGTCGTAAACATAATAACCTGGTTATATGTACTTGCTCGTTTTATCTATGAACTAATAATGGGAAACGATCAATACGTCTCAAATGAAGCATACGCGATATCATAATGATCGATCTTTGATATAACTCGTTACATTACAGTCGTAACTCTCTATTTCTCGTTAATTTACATATAAAATACCTATTTAGATAACTCGAAGAAAATTTTCTCAATCGTTCGGACAATTTTAAGACCGAATAAAAAAATCTCTTATTACTGTGTCGTGTCGATTCCATTGGACTATGAACGAATGTTATATACAAACGATATACCTATCCGTACCTAATCGTACTATTATTTTTGTCGCTCATTATCTCGCGTGTATTCAAGTTAGAAAGGATAGGGGGGGGGGAGGGGGGACGAAGAAGAAAACAAAAGGAAAAAAATAAGAATTCAGCGTAGTTTCGTACCGAATTCTTTTCCTTCGGCTAAAAGAGCCGAAAGCGTCGGCCGTCGCTCGGGGTTCGTAGGCCTCATAAGGTCTCTCCCGTTAGGTTCCCTCGAACTCCTCGTGCGTTTGACAGCTAAGAACGGTCTCTCCCTCTTACACTGTCCAAATAAAGCTAAACGTCCGTCTTTATGGTCGCCTATAAAGTTTTACGCGTTACCGAAGCGGGTCGCAGGGTATCCCCGACCTTTGCGCTTCGCGAAGCGCGCTATCTTTTCAACGAGCCAACAACAACGTCAAGCAACGATCATTCCTCTCTCTCTCTCTCTCTCTCTCTCTCTCTCTCTCTCTCTCTCTCTCTCTCTATTTGTGTGTGTGTGTGCGTGTATGCGTGCGTTTATATGTACGTGTAGTAGATACACATAGGACACAAACATAGCCAAAGTATACGGACGTCACGCTCTCCTCCGTTTGTCATGAACGAATGTGAATCGATGTCAAGGTCGTTCGGTTAGCTAAAAGTAGAGACGTACTCGTGAGAAAGTCGGTCGTCTCCGTCCTGAGAGATCTTTACGAGCGCTCGGTGTAATCCGTTTAATGGAGGATGGCGCCGAAATCGTTGAGACAATGAAGAAATTGGGTTGAATCCTAGAAAATTGAAGTGGATACCGGATTGTAACGCTTATGAGAATCGAACGGTAACGGTCGTCTCGTTTGCTTCGTACGATCAGAAAAAAAAAGAATCTAATACAGTGTATCACTCAAGTGCCTATAGGTAATAACTATTACCTTGGTAAGCAAGCGACGAATCGTTCGACAAATTTCAATGAACGGAACGACAGTAAAATCATAAATACTATAATGATAAAGTAAATTCTTATATATTTGAGTTATGTTGACCGCAGAGAGTATTCTTTCGAAATAATAACTAGATGTCCCGAGGAACGCGACCGAAGCTAATACGTATTCGTTAGAGGTATTCTTTTATTACATTCGCGTCGAGGACGATTACGAGCGACGTTTCAAGGTCGCCGGATGTGGCGTAAGACTGGAGCAATAACAGAGGCATCATAAGCAGAGCAACGGCAAACGGCAACGGCAATGACGACAACTACGGCGATGGCGAGAGTAGTCGGGGCCGTCGACGTAATGCAAAGGAGAGACAGGCAGTCTGCGGTGTGTCGCGCGTTTATCGGCTCTAAAACGAGTCTACGACGCTATTATACCTACGTGGCGGTCCACGTAGAAAAACAGTTAGGTAGTAGGCCCTGAAGCGTAGGGAAAGAGGGTGGGGTCGGGAGGGGGTGGTAGGCAGGGGGCGGATGGGGAGAGTGTGGACGAAACGTAGCGGGCCACGCGGGGTCGCACGTCTGTCTTCTTACGTGACGTCACACACGGTACCACTCGACTTCCCGACCTGCCCCAATCCGGATGGGCGTAAAGGCAAGGCAATATAAACGAACGTTTACAGGCTCGTTACATTTTTATGGGCTCGACGGCACAACTACGCCACTACGGCCATCAACGGAATGTCGTAAACCATCAACCAGCTCGCTCTTTCTCTCTGTCTCTCTCTCTCTCTCTCTCTCTCTCTCTCTCTCTCTCTCACTCTTTCTGTCTGTCTGTCTCTCTCTCTCTCTTGCACTTTCTTTCTTTCTTTCTTTCTCCTTCTCTCATTCACGCATTTCCTCGAGTTCGGTACTTCCCTCCTCGTCTCTGCTTCCTGAAGTGTTGGAGTCTTCCCCGCGACAACGACCGCTTCCTTCTCAACCACCACCACCCCCCGTTCACCGATGCCTCCTCTTTCCCCGACTACCCCTAGTCGACCATCCATCGAGCTTCACGTGGCATTTACGCGCGACTTCCGCACTCTTTTTTCTCTGACGTCACCGACTCTGCCGTCGTTCGTCCGTAGACCACTTAAGTTACGTCACTTTATTGACTGTGATCATAAAAGTTTTTACGCACGGTCCTTCGACATACCCCTCGTCTCTGTCTGTTTGTCTCTCTCTCTCTCTCTCTCTTTCTATATGTATATATCTATTTTTCTCCCTATCTCTCATTCTCTCCTGTCGAGGTCGTCGTCTGTCTGTATCGTTCGCAAAGTCACTAGGTTTATTGTCCTTCGAGTTCCATGCCAATCTATAGGGTGTCAGATGTAATCTTTCTTGGTTGACGCTTTCGCGGAATGAGATGAGATTTTGTAATTGCTTCAATTCTCTCAGGAAGATTCAGGAATAGAATGGAATATGATATTATCACAGAATGCAGTGAAGTCGTATATCATTCATTTCAATATTGTACCCAACTGATTTAAAAGACTAATCCTTCAGCTTTCAAGGTAGATAGAATGAAAATGAAGTTTTTTCGAGAAATTCTCCGATAGCTCCTTTTGCCTGCGATCGAACGTACGCATCGAGCTTACATCGTATATATGTGTATATATATATATATATATATATATATATATATATATTTATATACGTACGTACATAGGTGCGAGATGTGATGCACATTATATGGTATATACATACTTATTATACGCTTTGGGTACTTACGAGCTGCACCGTGCAGGACGCCATTTTTCGAATTTCCTGGTTGTTTTCTTTTCTTTTCATCGAGTGCCACCCCCATGACGTCATTGGCGGCCGAGTCGGCCATCACGGGCCTCATTATGTCGTTTATGCTCGGAATTCATGATGGCCGCCGTCGGATCGACCAATCGGAGAATCTTTAGCGGCGGCCATCAGGAAAAGGGTCGATCATGCGCTCTACCGGGCGTTCCCCAAACTTCTACCTTTCAGCTTTGAACGATAGATGTCTCTAGCGCTTAGAACACTGTCACTAGGGCCTCTAGGCGTTTCCCGGTGGAGGTGGATGGGGGGGAAAAATTACCTAGGAAAAATCGATAGAGAAATGTCTGAAATGAAACCGTTGATTGATTTTTGTCAAATTTTTATACTCCGATACGATTGATCTAATTGCGAATTAAGTAGATAACATCTACTTACTCTCGATTTCATTCGTTCGAAAGGATTTCGTTGTATGCATACTTACCTAGTAGTAGTTTCGCGAATATATGAATACACACGCACTTATACGCCACGTATAACCTTTCTGTATATATACTACACAGATGAGTGTCTCCTCTTTCCATATTATCCGACCGCCTTGAAGCTCGTGTCATTGACCTCACGGGGAGTTCTCGACGAGGACGGAATCAAAAGTCGCCATCGCTTCTTCGCACTTTCGCACTTTCATTTATTTCGTATTCATCCTTTTTCTAGTTCTTCTTCTTCCTTTAATTTTTTTTTTTTACTTTTTCGTTTGTCTTCTTATTTTTCTTTTCTTTGTCTTTTTCTTTTTATCCTTTTTTTTTCTTTCTTTTCATAAGATCGATCATTTATACGAGAACATTTTATATAAGCGATATCGCCGAGAGTTAATTGATTATTATTTCATACGCGAGAAAGAGAGCTTGGTTATCAGCACGATTGTGCTATTTACTTGGCTGTTAACTCCTTCGAGATGAACGTACCCACATACCTTCATACGTAAATACATATCTATACGTAAGTACGTACATACGTATACACATACATACGTATAGATATCGGACGATCGCTCTACGTATTTTATAACCGGTGATAGCGTCCCATCGATTCTCCTTTACGACTCGGAACCTTAGGAATTTATCGCTTCAAGGAATCTTTTTCTTTTTTTTTTCTTTTTTTTTCTTTCTTTTCTCTCTCCTTCTCTCTCTCTCTCTCTCTCTCTCTCTCTCTCTCTCTCTCTTTCTCTCTCTTTCTCTCATTGGATATCGTCCGACAAGAAACTCCAACTTGACTTCACGGTCATGACACGCGTGTAAGTACTTTCCCCGATAAATTGAACTGTCTTACAACTTAAATCGTTCTTATGAATTACTAATATGAAAAACAAAAAGAGAAATAAAGAGACGATGACTCCGGTTTAAAAGGGGGAAAAAAAAGAGAAACAATTCGTTCCGAGTATGAGACCGATTCTTTTTTATTAGTCAAAACGTTTTAATTCGCATATAGACTATTTTCTTTAGCGTAGATATCTATACTTATCTGCTTATATATAATCGTCTCGTCTCGTCTCGTCTCGTCTCGTCTCTCTCTCTCTCTCTCTCTCTCTCTCTCTCTCTCTCTCTCTCTCTCTCTCTCTCTCTCTCTCTCATGGACAATCTGTTATCTTGAAAAATTCCAAAAAATTGGAATGTCGTTTCGAGACGAGATCAAGAGAAGATCCTGTTTCTCCAGGATAGTATAGAGATACGGAGATGTAGGTAGAGGAGGTTGGTTAGATACATGGGTAGGTAAGTAAATACCTATCTATTCTCACAAGGTGGGACGTTCTTGAACAACGAGAAAAATATGCCATCGTGTGATCATAGAACCTTCGTAATAGATACCACGGTTAGAAGGGATATATCCTGTTGGTGGACCAGAGATACGCATACAAACGTACACGTACAAATACATAGATAAACAAATAGGTACATATTCCTACAACTTTCGATATAATTCGCGATAAGGTAGACAGGACCAAAAGTAACATTTTGTGAAAACGAAAATATCACGTTAGTAAGTACTGGGATCGTCGTTGTCCTCATCGTCGTATGTGTGGGTAATGATCTTTTCGATAGTTGACTCGACTTTGAGAAAAGTTTAAGAGAACAAAAATTTATGCAGATAATACTCGATGAATCTGATCGAGCCTTCATCCCACAGATATCACCCAAGACGTGTTAACGGACCCAGGAATATTTTGCATTTTTTTGTATAGCAACTAAATGTACTTATACGTTTCTCTCAAAACTTGCGAGTAACACGAGACGACGACGACAATGACAACGACAACGACGATGACGGAGGAACTTTGAAGAAATTTACAGTAATCCGAGAGTGTACGGGAACCTTATACGCATCCTGGTTTCCCAAACAATTATATACGCGAGTTTATTACTCATCCGCTTTATTCCAACTTCCACGTTGGTACTTTTTCGTTTAAGAGTTAAAAAGTAAAAAAAAAAAAAAAAAAACAAATTTATCGTGTCGCTGGTCCTTCCAATGAAAAATATTCTATACTTACGTTATTATTATAAAATAAATATCAATACGATAGAAGGTATCGAGCCGATTTACGTTTACCAACGTATCTCGATCGCAAATAATATTCCACTTAATTCAATTTAACATTTCGATACGTTAATAAATAAAAATCCAAATTATCAGATTTTATTCAGGTACACGCCTTATCGGGGAATAAATTAAATAATGCGTTGGAAGGATATAGTAGACGTGGTAAGATAGACAAAAAAAGAAAAAAAAAAAAAAACAGAAAGAAAGAAAAAAAATGGCGAAGGAAAGAAAGTCGATCCTACCCTTTTTTTTTGTGCTGGATGCCTCCGGTAGGTAAAGTACTTACTTATGTGCGTCACTGCTTCACTACGAGAAAGGTATAAGAAAGGAAAATGGTGAAAGAAGAAGACAGAAAAAGAGAGATAGAGAGAGAGAGAGAAAGAAAGAGAGAGAGAGAGAGAGAGAGAGAGAGAGAGAGACAAAAAATAAAAGAGAAAGAAAGAGATAGAGAGACAAGTCGACACGTAACTCAATACAAGCGCGTCTTATTTACGACGTTATAAAATTACCGAGTTGATGCCTTAAACTGGAATAAAACGATCGGCGAGGTAGAAGAGGCAAATGAGGAAGACTAGAGGAGGGTGAGAAGGGTGAGAGGGGAATACGTCGTGAGGTGAGAGTCGAGGTGAGGTAAAGGGGTTGGAGGAAGAGGGGTAGGGTAAACGGCGATTGGCCGTGCCACGGCATTAGCAATTTCCTTTGGCTAAGTGCCCGCAGGTTGACAATGCAAATTGGTCTGGTGCTGCACCTAGCGACAAAGACGATCGCTTCTTTGGAAACTTGCCTGTTTTACAAAAGACTACCAAGGACCCTCGTTCCACCCTTTTGTCTTCATCGTTATTACGTACCCTTCTTGAATGATGATGATGATGATTACGACGAGGATGTCTCGAGGTAAATAGCTGAAACGTATGTTTCGACGAATTTTACTAGCTATTATTATACTTTCAAAGCAACGTTTAGATATACGTATCTTGGCTTTATTTGAAAAGAAAGAAAAAAAGAAAAAGAACAAAAAAGAGGTAAAAGAAGAAGGGGGGAAAAAGGAAGAATCAATTAGATATTAAACACTCTAAGATCATCGAGATTAAAGATAATCCATGTTGTCGGACTGTAGGTGGTTAATTAGATTGCTGTTTTTAAGAAAACATTGCCTCGTCTACCTTTTTAATTGAGTTAATATACCGTACAATTAACGAGCTACTCGAACGATGCCAAACTCGTTAGTTACGGCATAAAGAATGTTGCCTTGGTGATTATTAAATGTTGTACGGGGCTTACGATATAGGCACGTATTTATATCGATCGAGGTGGACAGTAAAATAAGGGTGTTGCTAGACCAGATGAAACGGATATTCGTGATCTTTTCCTCTATCAACGTTAATATATGTGTTAGAATTGTCATAAAGATGTCCTTACTTATCGTTTGGTAAATGCTTTTTCTTTTTTGTTTACTTTTTTCTTTTATGTTTTTTTTTATCTTCTCTTTTCTTTTTAAATATACCCAGTGCTACCAGAATGCTTCCTGTCTTATATCAAGATCAGAATATTTAATTTTGAAACTTGTATAGATATATATAGATATCTACGTGCATATACGTACAATATTTGCTTACTGCATTTACTTTTTGAAGAAATAAAAAATAATGAACAAATTCGAGATACCTTTACAATTTTATCATTATTATTTGTCAATTTTGTCTAAAAGTCAAATCACCTATGCTCGCGATATTCAATGATAAAGTCATTTATTGTTCAAAATGTAATCGAACAATGACGTAATAAATATTTAAATTGAACGATAATACTTCATTATCGTTGTCTTAAATAAATAAAAAAAATAAAGAAAGAAATAAATAAAAGCTAACTTGTATTATAATTAAGATTTCATTTAATGGCTCATAAGTCGTCAGCGTGTGAACGAATAAAAAGTGCAATTTGAATGCTCCATAATTTACGATTATTACAATTCGAATAATTACAAACGCGATGTGGGTGCACTTATAGTTAATAAAAAGTTAAATGTAAACATTAAAAGTGATAAATATTAATAGCTAATTCCGATTTGTGATGTCACGTTCCACGTTTAATTTAGTTATAAAATGGGATTAGATAACCGATTCCGGTCTTCGTGATATTTTTTATTATGATACGTAAATGTTCCAACAAAAGATCGTTGATAACGATACGAGATAACGAAGGGTTCAACCGAATGACATCATTATATCTAAAAACATTCTACCTCCGTCCCTCTCCGCGCGCCTCCTACCCCGTCATCCCTCTATCTACGTAAGTTCACTCATCTCAATCAGTATTTCACAATAAAATCCATCTCTCGAGATTTAAATGCCCATTGCTACGGCGTTCCTTCATAAAACATCGTTCGAGGTTTCGATAGAATTGTTATATCTTTCGAGGAGATGATTTTGTTTCTCTGTGGTTTTAAACGGTTCAACGATCCTTTATAAAAAGCGTATAGGGGGTAGGGATGAGTCTAAACGTAACGACGAACGAGAATGGACGTTCATCGTCGTTTAGAATGGGTCAACAAAAGATGAGGAATAAAAGTTGATAAAAAAAAAAAAAAAGGAAAAAAAGAAAAAGAAAAGAAGGTCGATCATTTCGAAACGGTTAACTCTCTCGATTGGTGGTTGGCACGCGAGTGACACGTCGTAACGATTCATGGAGAGGGGATGCTGGACGACGAGAGCATCAGCTGGTAACAGCTCTTTTGAATTACGATAATGACGACTAGAATCGCGAGCTGGTTTCTCGTTTCTCGTTTCTCGCGTCGAGCGTGATTTATAAAACACATGACATAACGGGGAAGAAGCTTAGTATAAGTAAGCGAACAGTTAGATACGTATTTTTTTTTTTTTTTTTTTTTTTTTATTATACTCGTCTCCTCGAATTAAAAAATTCCAATCGACGAAATCCTTACGGATATTCTTGATTTATTTTTCTTCTTTTCTTTTTTTTTTTTTTTTTTTACATTTATACGTTCATACGTAAAATAAGATAAACGAATTTTTGAAAGATTTCGAGACGTAAAAGTACCGTAAAGCGGTATCATATAGAAGCTGGACATTTTTCGGAGATTTTATTTGTTTATTTCGCGAGTATTCTGATTAATCGAACAAATAGAAACGAAAATAAAAGGGAAAAAAGAATAGTAACTAACTTCTTGAATTTGGCAATCGAAAGTTCTTGCAGTTTTCGTGTCGAAGAAAAAGAAAAAGAAAAAAAAAAAAAAGAGTCGTATTGATGCGATCGCTTTTTAGAAATCGGATTGTTATCAAACTGGATTGGACCGTTTCGATTCAGCAATTTCGACCGTAATCGAAAGATATCCTGACGGACAATCACCGAGCAAAACTTCCTTCCAATTCTTCTTCGCCCTTTCAAATGAGTTTTTTCCCTTTCTTTCTTTCCTCCTTTCATTCTTTCTTCTTTCTTTTATTATCTCAAGACGATTTCTCTGGGACCAAACTAACATCAAAATCTCATCACGTTGTCATTTTTTCTTTTCCTTATTTCTGCATTATCTAATTTCCCTACGTGATATCTGAATGTCGAAGACATTAAAAGTCCAATGAATCGTATCTATATATTCGAAAGAAAAAGAAAAGCTAGATAAATAAGTAAATAAATAAATGAATAAATGAATAAATAAATAAATAAATAAGAAGGAGGAAAAAAATAATACCAGTAACGTCATTCAACGAAATCCAAACTATCTTGTTCGATACTGCATATCCTAGAAGGCCATAAAGATGTAAGAGGAGAGGGTCCGAAGCGGTTGTCGTGGTCTCAACGAGTAAGAGGAAGAAGAAGAGGAGGAAGAAGAAGAAGAAGAAGAAGAAGAAGAAGAAGAAGATGGCGAGTCGGTAGGGAGGGAAATAAACTCTCGAACACGGCTAATACCATTTTTAGACGAGAACACCGGGAATTTTTGCGTTCGTGTACGAGGGAGAGCTACGAGACACCCTGGAACATAACATTCCGTATTAGACTTCTTTCACGTAATCGCGACATTCCAAGCGATGTCCCGTCCTCCCATAGTCCTCCCGACGGGTGGCAACGAACGGGGGTAGGAGGAAGGAGTAGGAGGAAGAGGAGAAAGAAGAGGAGGAGAAGGAGGAGGAGGAAAGGCGTACGGGGATATATATGGGACAAGTGGAAATGGCCAAGTATCAATAAAGACTCCAGAGAGTTCTAAACTTATCGAACTGCGCCGCTTGGAGTCGTTGCCTTCGTTGCATTACGCGGCATTGGTTTGCTCTCTCTCTCTCTCTCTCTCTCTCTCTCTCTCTCTCTCTCCCCTTCTCATTTTCTTCCCTTCTTTCTTTAGTCCGCCTTAGTCCCTCTTCTCCAGGTTCAGCCATATGGCCGAGCACAGGCATTACCAATCCTACCATCGCCAACGCCTCGTGGGCAAAACTCGAACCCGTTCCATAAGTAACCACAACGTTTTTCTTCGTTGGCTCGATAATCCACCGTACCCTTTCTCCCTCCCTCCCTCCCTCCCTCCCTCTCTCTCTCTCTCTCTCTCTCTCTCTCTTTCTTTCTTTCGTTTCCCCTCCCCTCTATCCCTCCCTCGCATCTTCTCTTTTGCTTCGTTTTTAGCACTACGACGGACTATCCCCATTGGACGGGTCGCATAATGCCCACTTTTTATTCAACCGAGCGATCCTCCTCGATACCCAACCAGCCGACAACTTATTGGATTCTCGTACAATTATGTGAGATAAGGCGGCTTGTTTATTAACTCGCTTATTTATTCGTTTGTTTACTTCTTCTCTTTCTACCATCTCGTCTATAAGAAAATGAGGGAGAGAGAGAGAGAGAGAAAGAGGGCGGGGGGGGGGGAGATAGTTGGCCCATGTACAAACGCCTACGGTTTTTACCCTCATCTTCGTTCAGTTCACTTCGAGCGGAATGCGTCGATGGTGGTACAACTCTTTAGTTATCTAGAATCGAAGATTTTTTTCTCCCCGATAGAACGTTTAAGAGAAATCAAGACCACGAAATAAATATTCTCTTTCTATCTCTTGTTTCTCTCTCTCTCTCTCTCTCTCTCTCTCTCTCTCTCTCACTCTTTTTTCTTTTTTCACTCTGATCCTTAAGGTAGGTAGATAGGTTACTTCACTTACCTACCAATGTTGAACTCTAAGAAAGAGAAATCGAATAAGAAATGAAACTTTTCGACCACGGAGAATATTATCATTACGAGAGGAACCAACCGAGCTTACCGGTGATGGTTCAGCAATAAAAAAAGAAATAAATAAATCTACCGGTTGGCGAGTTAATTTTTTGTTATTCAAATTAGTCCTCTAATTAAGTCCGATTTCGATGTACGAATCGACCAATGAATTCACGTAAGGAACAAGGATTACACTGGTTCGCCATCGAGTTCCATGATATTTTTTCGAATCAAGTATTATCTTCTTCTTCGTCTTCTTCCTCCTCCTCCTCCTCCTCCTCTTCTTCGTCCTCTTCTTCTACGTCAACGTGTTCGCTAAAAAAAGGGGGCGTGATTTCGCGCGAGAAATCGAATGATCTCAACGTAACGAGGACGTCATCGTACGTCGCAAGACGCGTTCGATATTATCAAGATATGCGAATCTAACTTATTTATCCTATTTCACGTTTAATGCACCACGGTATTTCAGCGTCTCCACGTCTCGCGTTAAAATTTTTATAGATGCCAATCTGTATTGTGTGTGTGTGTGTGTGCGTGCATGCGTGTGAGGATTCGGAAGATTCGCTGGATGTTAATGGACTGAATGAGCGGATCGACTAACTCGTATCGAAAATTCAGCACTCGGTAATACGCGAGTTAACGATAACCGATATATATATAACATAGGTATATTCTATAAACGTATACAGTTTATGTACATATGTATACGTTAGGTAGATAGGTTATATTCGTTTCGTCCTTTTCTTTGGAGCTTCCTCCATCTCCACCTCCTCGTCCTCCTTCTCCTCCTCTCAACCTATGATCCTCGATTATGTCTTTTAAGGCATCTCTTCTTGGTCTTTGATCGGTCCACACTTTTGATACTTTCGATGGCGGCCGACGGTAAAATCGGCGCTTTACGTATCCACGATCGCATCGATTGGCTCCTTGGCGTAGGAAGCCGGTACCATTGTAACGAACCCCACTTTCTTTTTTATAGATCCACCTATGCATACGTTAGATAATATATTTTCTATCGTATCATTGTACCAATGACTAATTTATATCGTCGTTTACGAATTAAATCGCCTTACCGGAGTCCTTAACCGATGTTTTAATACTGTTATCGTTGTACGAGAACGTCAATCGGGTTGAATATATTTTTTTTTCTGTTTTCTTTTTTTATTTTCTTTATCTGACGGAACGTAAAAAATATTAATATACAACGACAAGAGATAGTAAAATAAAATAAAATAATCGATGTCGATCATTAGCAACGAAATCGAAAAATTCTTTTCCTTTCCATTCATTTTTTCTTTTGCTTTTTTTCTTTTTAATATCATCTATTAGGTAAATCGTTGCATAATTTCTCCCTCGTGTTTCTTTTTTTTTTTTTTTCGACAAAATTACAACGAATTTATATGATTAACATCATGTCGGCCATTTTTATTCTAAAAAATTGTCTACTTTCGATGTAAAAGATCCCTTGATATTGGACGGAGGAAGGAGAAAAAAAAATTGTCATCTTTATGACGTAAAAATTCCAAAGGAAATTACGCAACGAACTAACGCCTCGATATACATACCTATCTTCCATTACGACGAAGAATATATTTTTCGTCGAAAAGGAAAGAAAGGGGGGAGGGAACCTTTCGTTTAATTTATGCCGCTTATCTGCAAGTTGAATTTTGCGATGTTAAGTCGTTCATTAAATTATCTCTAGATCTATAAATTAATATCACCGAAAAGAAGGAAAAAAAAAAAAGAAAAAGATAAACGACTGATTAACAAACGAGGAATTAATTACGTAACTACATACGCGATTACGTGATCGTACTTTAATATAATATTTTTCTTCGATTTCTTCGTATGCTATCAGTTAAATCAAAAAAAGAAGAGAGAGAGAGAGAGAGAGAGAAACGGCCAAAAAAATATTCAAAATTTATCTATCATACTTTATACATATGTACGCGGACAGATATTTAACTTACTTACGTATCTATGTTTGTAAGTACTATACTTACAATTATATTTAGTCGTCAAGAACAATGTTTATCATGAACGTTTTGTCCGTTTCATCGCAATTTTGTTTGCACATGTATGGAGGAGGTGTAACGAGAAGGTAGTGACGAGCAACAACGAGAAGAAGGGCGAGGGAGGATAGGAGGGAAAGGGGGTGGTTGTTGTCGAGTAAGGGTGGTAAGGAGCAGGGGTTAGAACGAGTGTCTCGGCACGTCAACGCGTCATCGTGAAGGCATTCTCTCAGTCTTTGACGAAGACATTCCTGTCTTTCGTTGCTGCAGATAACTGTGTCATTACCGGTGAGTTATAAATGGAGTACGGTTATCGGAAGATTTCTCTTCCTTTGCCAATGGCTAGACTACGTTTGCCAGATAGGGAGGACCGAGATCGCAACGGAGAAATAGAGAGAAAGAGAATATACCATACGGTCGTGAGTTTCAGACTTTTACGAGCACTCGAAGAGCACGAAACGGCTACTCTATTGCCATCCGCCAGCGTGCTCCAACGTCCTTTAAATTAGAAACTTTTCTCTTAAGATGGCGAACGAATCGTACGCTTTATCGAGAATGACATCAGCAGGAAGATCGTTTTCAAACGTTATAAAAAAATTCTTCATTGTTCTCTTCGTTTACATACAGTCCGTACAAAAGGACATGTTGTCGCTCGAGATTGGTCGCTTTGAAGAACGGTTCAAATGTGTAAAAATAGTACAAAAAGAAACAAAAAAAAAAAAAAGAAAAAATAATTCATTAATTCTCTCCGTCATTTTAATGAACCATCGTAAATTGATCGCATAAAATCGTTTCGAGGAATAATAAAGACGATGAAAATTGTCGATCAAGTACTACGTACGTACGTGAGTACGATAAGTGCAAATTTTAAATAAGTAATCAAGTAATCTATGATATTGACAAATGAAATGTTTAATTCGTCCTTTCTGTGAATATCGTTCGTTCGAATTCAACACTTTTTTTGCCATGGATCGAAAGGAGAGCGACTCGATCGATTATAATTTCGTGATTTCGACGAGTATCGGATTCTCCGAGATGAGGTTCTAGAGGAAAGGAAACAAAAAAAAGCGAAAAGAAAGAAAGAAAGAAAAAAAAAACAAGAAGAAAAAGAAAAAAAGAGATAAATGAAAGCGAAAAAATACATAGGAAGTGAACTTTTTGATTTGCAAGGAGTAGTCGAAAAACGGAGAAAGGGGACACACGTGGAATCGTCACGAATAACTCTGCATATATCGTATTAGAGAATCGCACCAGTCGGAGTAATAGAGTCTGGCTGGTCTCCTGGACTACACACCGGAGCCACGTATCGATCTTGATGCTGGTGGAGCTAGAGAGGGAAAATGGGAACGCAAGCTCCAGCGACAGCACTACCACCACCACCATAGATAAAGCACGCCGAGACGAATACCTACCAGTACCACTACAAACAATGGCCGTCGGTAGTAAAGTACCTAAACTTGCGCAGACATACATAGTTACACATACACGCACACATATATACACGGACACATACGCGCCCGGGCACGTAGGCACGCGCACAGGCACACACAGACACACACATAGATCCAGCTATGCTACAGCCCTGGCAGAGCTTTTGGCGAGGGATTTCGAGGGAGCTCCGAATCGACCCTGGCTGATGCACGAGAGAACCACCACCCTATGCGAATCGACGTCGTCTACCAGCCAAGAGCTTGCTGGGAAAGAAGGGAAGGGGTGGGTTGTTACGTTTCCACCCTAACAGGAGCTAGGCTCCTGGTTCAAAACGATGCCAAAGGAAGAAGAAGCAAGGCAAGAGGGGCGTGTCGTGCAGTTTTCACACAGCTGCGTCTACTACCTACTCCTTTTGAGAAAGACTTGGAATGCTTTCTCCATCTTACACTTCTCTCCTCTCTCTCTCTCTCTCTCTCTCTCTCTCTCTCTCTCTCTGTCTCTCTCTGCCCCTCGCTCCGTTACTTTCTCTCCACCCTCGTTCAACCCTCCCCCTCTTTCCCGACATGCACAGCAGGCCAACAAGTTTTACCATTTCGCCGTCTGCCGAGATAATCTACCTTCCTCCCACGCTCTTCACGTTTCTCTCTCGAGCTTGGAGTTTTGGAATCAGAACTCCTTCGAGAAAAGGTATACCCCATCCCCAATCTTTTCATCCCGTACTTACTTGCTCCCGCTTATTCCAGGGCTAATAGCGTGGGCGTAGGTACAGGTGTACGAGGAAGGAATTCTTCTTGAAAATGGCCAAGAATATAGGAATCTCTCTCTCTCTCTCTCTCTCTCTCTCTCTCTCTCTCTCTCTCTCTCTCTTTCTCTCTCGTTCTTTCTCTCTTTGTCTCCATCAACTTCGATCCCATGGTATATATTAAGAAAATGAATTTTCATGAAATACACGTTGCGGTTATCTCGTATCGATCAAACGTTTATATGAGAGATAAAACAATAAAACCGAACATAAAGGAAAAGAAAAACAAAATAAAAAGAAAAGAAACGTAAAGAATTATTCTACGACAACGAATATCGACGATTTTATTTCCAACTTTTGATATAACGAAAAAATTTAATTGGACAAAATAATTCGTAGTGATTTCATTTCTAAACGATATACCGTGTTTCATTTGAAATTTTGAAAGGAGTATCAAAAGTATTACCGCCATTGGCGTCGCGGCTTTCGGCATAACTTTACCTCACTTTCTCGTTTGGAATATCTTTAGCGAGCGCACACGCAAATAACGAAGTTTCGAGTTTTCCGTAGTTGATCGTCTACTGTCCAATTATCCAAGATAAGGATAAAATCGAGGTCGTTGTGTATATATATATATATATATATATATATATATATATATATATGTATATCTGTGTCCTCGACGGCAAATAATTATTATTCAGTGACGCGATCCACGAAGATGTTTAATAAACGTGAAATTTCTTATAAGCAACAGATTGATTTAAATTATAATAAGTTTTATTATTTATTTACTTATTTATTATTATTCTTATCATCATCATTATTATTATTATTATTATTATTATTATTATTATTATTATTATTATTAATATTATTATTATTATTATTATTATTATTATAAATTGAATGCAAAAAAAGAAATTTAAAGACACGTTCCTTTTTTTTTTTTTATTTTATTCTGATACTAGTGTTACGACGAACGAATGGCACGACTTATCTCCGATAATTTTTATTACGACACCAAAAGTGTCTCCGCGAACGATCGAACGTCCAATTTCGTTTTTCATTTTTTCTTGTTTTTATTTTGCGCGTAATAATCTTAATGACCTTTCGTCATTAACGCTTTTTACGATCGGATTCACGAGTTGCTTGCTACGAAGTAGAGAATACCTAAAGATATAAAGAAAACGATAAAGAAAAAGTTAAAAGAATGAAAAAGATAAAGGATAAAGGAGAGAAAAAGAAAAGAGGAATTACGAGAGGCAAACGGGGAGAACGATCGTGAAATTCACGCGTGGAAAAACGTGTAGGCGTGTAGGCGTCTCACGCGCGAGATACGAAGCACGTCGTTCGAAAATAGTTTTATCTATAAATAGCAACAAAGAAGAAGAAGAAGAAGAAGAAGAAGAAGAAGAAGAAGAAGAAGAAGAAGAAGGTTCGTGAAACATTGAATACGGAAGCGCTACGATTTAATCTCCGTGCGAACGCGTGTAAGTAGGCATTACAAAGAGTTTAAAGGGTCTTAAGCGTAAAAATTAATTAATATTCTTGAGATCTGCGATTAAACATTTATGTAATTAAATCTCTCCTTTCTCCTTTTCTTCTTCCTTTTTTTCTTTATTTTTTTTCTTCTTTTCTTTTTTCATTCTTCATTATACGCGTTAATTGTCGAATGCGATATCTCAAATCTCATTATCCGAACGAAATTGTTTAAATAGCAATTGGCCGAGTCAAGTGTTAAAATAAGATTTATACAATCTGTTGTTATTCAAAATACCCTATCCTTTTATAGGGTTAAGCGAATGAAAACAATCTCTTATTTTCACACTTTCTCTTGCGAACAAATT
This sequence comes from Dolichovespula sylvestris, assembly GCA_918808275.2. Lineage (NCBI taxonomy): Eukaryota > Metazoa > Arthropoda > Insecta > Hymenoptera > Vespidae > Dolichovespula > Dolichovespula sylvestris. The sequence goes on along the minus strand of OU964963.1, from coordinate 2,707,400 downwards.
ACGAAGAAACGATAATTACTCAGGTAATTAATTAAACTCGTTTAAAGTGCATACCCGAGTATGTACCGCCGATATTAGAATTTAAAATGTCGGTTTGATCCGACGCAGGCCGTCGTACGTGTAAAAGGTATATATAACGAGATACAATTAGTACGGTATAGGAAGGAATATTATTTATCACGTTTAGGGGGGATCACAAAGGTACCGAGAAGGTAATTCCCTATAAATTTCTGATGTTAAGTTCGTAGCTTTCGGGTGTCGTTTATTTTTTTACCTTCGAACTCTTTTGATTTTATCGAAGGAAAGGATCTTTTCGTTGGATGGTCCAATAATGGGATTTGAACGAAGGGAAGAGAAACGAAAGAAAACGAAACGAAAAATATAAAAAGACAACAAGGATAGAAAAGACAAAAAAAAATAAAAACAAGCAACGACAAAAAAAGCGAGGAAGGAAGGAAGGAAGGAAGGAAGAAACGAATTGAAAGAATGTTCATGGAATCGGATATACCAGTTGTTGCACATTCGACTCCCGATCTCTCGATTCTCTAATGGCGTGGGCGTGGATGCAGGTGTAAAGAAAAGAAAGAAAGAGAGAGAGAGAGAGAGAGAGAGAGAGAGAGATGGAGAAAGGTCCCTCACACTGGACGAGTTTACGGAACGGTGGAATCCAATTGCTCGTCGTAGACTCCAATCAGAGACGTTCGTTGAGAATCACAATGAACGAGATCGTTCGCGGTGGAAATACGTTCGTTGTGTATTTTTCTACTTTCTCGTACAAAATGAAACAAAAAGGATGAGGGAGGTGGCTTTGAGAGACTACGAATAGCACGTTTAAGGATACCACGTTCCTCCTACCGCTCCCATTTTTAAACATTTTCTAAGGAAGGCACGCTCGCTAGAACTATCCCCCTACGCGCCTACTCTACTCGATGATATCGGAATACAGAATCCAGTCGGATAAGCTTTTTTTTTTTTTTTCTTAAAAAAGAAAAAAAAGATCATCGATTGTACGAAAATTTATTACCGATTTTTTGTATTTAAATCAAACACAGCTGATCGATAACAGATGATATAGAGAAATATATACATGAATCAATATTTAACTCTTCAAATAATTCCACGAGCGAAAAGTTTTACGATCGTTGTGTAATATGGAGAATTTTTTTTTTATCTTTCGCGAAATTTTTAAACTTCAAACCATTTTTTTTTTTTAAGTTTTTCGCTAACCATGCAACCTTTTATCATGGAAGAAAAAGAAAAACAATCGATGAGGAGGATTTGAACGCAAAGAAGAATAGTCGACTTGCCCATTGAAAGCTATTACGTATTCGACGTATGTACCCTTATACCCTTAAGGTATACTTATTACCTTTCCATTCCTTCCATCGTATAACGTAATCGATGGGCGAGCGCTCTTGCGAATATTCAGAGAATGTTCATTAATAGGTTCGTTATGGGCCACGTGAAGTGTTCTAAACGTACGCGCAGCATTTCTCTTTGCATGGAATTATTTGTAATACGTATGATAATGCAGCTCGTACGTCTTATTGATTCTCACCTCGTTTAAAACTTTACGATTTTAAAACATTACCGCCGACGCCGACACGTTGTACGGCTTTTCGATTGAAGATAGCCTGCATTTTTCTTTTTTTCTTTTAATTGTTTTTTGTTTGTTTTGTAAACGTCAAAATAAAAAAAAAAAAAAATAAAAATTTCACTCACTTAGAAATTAAGAATGAAGGAACGTACATCAAACGAGAAATTAAAATTCGTCAACGGTAATTGTTAAAATGTTACTCGCGTACGATATTACGAGTATTTTATATCGCGAAGTTGCATCCATAATGGAATCGTAAAAAAACGTTTAAACAATTTTATCGATATTCGTTCGCAGAACATTCGTAAGGTTTTAGTTGCTTTGCAATTAAGAAATTATAATTCATCGACGATACATAAATAATATATCGTAAAACGTCATAAATATTTCATACGACGAGTTAGATCTAATGGAATCTTAAGATATGTTGTAACAATTTCCATCGATAATTCAATATCGATCCTTAAGTTATTACAGAAAATGGACAAAAGTATACCATTATATCTCTAAACCGTCGAGAACATTTTATCTCGCTATTCGAAATTTATAAAAACACGTTCGCCGTTGTAACAACGTCGAGGGGCGGATACATATACATATATCCCATGGGAACTGGAAATTACAAGCGATATTTCCTAAAGAAAGAGGAGGTATGAGAGAAAGGAAGGATGGAAGGATGGAAGGAAGGAAGGAAGGAAGGCGATAGGCCGAACGTAGGACCGAAAACTTGGTGAAATCCGAAAGTGCCGAGTCGTAAAGATACGCTGAGGTGTGGGAGTTGAAGAAACTCCACGTGCGAGTCGTCGTCGTCGTCGTCGTCGTCGTCTGGGAAAACTATGAAATTGCTTATATTTTATAAAACTGGAAAGTGAGAGCGAGAGAGAGAGAGAGAGAGAGAGAGAGAGAGAGAGAGAGAGAGAGGACAAAGGGAGGTTTCTACTCGTTCTCGTCTGAGTCTCGTCTGGAACGAGGGAGAAAAGGACTTAACTTTGGAGCTTCTTGGATACTATCGGCATGGGAATAAGAAAGAGAAAGATAGATAGATATAAAGAGAGAGAGAGAGAGAGAGAGAGAGAGAGAGAAAGAGGGAGAGAGAAAAAAAGAGAAATTCTGAGAAGGAGGGAAGCGACCGTTGAATAAACAAGGAGTATACGACGTTGACGTCGAATCGTATTGGTACATGCGCGTTCACTCAGGCATATATGCTACAAGGATCCTTTTCGAGGTGTGGCAGCCTCGACGAAAGATTAGAAACGAAAGGCCCTTTCCTTTCATTCCGATATATATATATATATATATATATATATATATATATATATATATCTGTACATATTGGTAGGTGTATATATGAAGATGTACGAAAGCATTTACTATTGTTTGTAAAAACGAGGAAGAGAGAGAGAGAGAGAGAGAGAGAGAGAGAGAGAGAGAGAGAGAGAGAGAGAGAGAGAGAGAGTGAAGTAGACGATTTGGCCAACGTACATACGAACAAATTTTGGGAATCTTCCAAGGCAAACTTTGTACCCTTCGATATATTGACGTTGGCTCGTGTTCCTTTATGAGTGTCCTTGATCGAACCTCCTCCTCCTCCTCCTCCTCCCTTTCCTCCTCTAGATCGTTTTCGCAAAATGAAAGAGCGACGGTTTGTATACGGAAGAAATTTTTCATTGAGGTCGGGTCTACTTCGTGTTAATAATAATAAGATAAGAGAGAAACATTTCTCAACGATAAACGAGGCGTAATTTTGAGGAAGAGATATAATAATAACTTATCGTTGTTGTTAATGGAGGTTAACTACCTAAAACGAGTAGATATGTATGTTAGAGCTTACGTATATTAAGAGCTCAGGGTTACCTGAATTTGATTCTATTGCTACGTTTTATTAATTTATCGACGAGCTTGCATAATACTTTTTGGTCTTTTAATCTTACTGAAGATTCGCAGACGCAATCGATGATCGTAACGTAAACGGTTACTATCGTTAGAATCGATTATGCTACCACTCGTAAAATTGTTTCGAATGTTAACGAAAGTAGAGGGGTAGGGAAGAAAAGAAAAGAAAAATGAAAGAGAAATAAAGAGGAGAAGAGAAAGAAACGGTTGGGGCGGGAGGGAGAGAGGGGGAGAACAGCGCGCTGCTCGAATTAACGGACGCAATTATTTATGTAATAATCTAATCTAATCCTCATATGAAACGGCCGAAGTGGATTAAACTTCCTTTTTTTTCCCCAATTAATCTCTTCTTTAGATTTACGGAATCCGCTTAAATGGGCTTTCTCTTTCTCTAGAAGGGATATATACTTCGAATTATTTCGATAGTAACAATAAAATAAAGAAAAAGAAAAAAGAAAAGAACGAACATAAATCGATTGAACGAAAGTAGACGAAATAATTCCATGGTTGCAAAGAGTCCGAATTTTTTATTCCACAATTGTCGGACAAGGATAATGCATAAATCGGCCTAACGAATCCATGAAAGGAGTTGGAGGGTGCGATAAGAAGCAATTCAAAGGTGTTCTGAGTATTTGACGTTTGTTCGCGAGGGTGTGGTCCCGTTTCTCGTCGGAGGTCGTTCGAAAACAAAGGAAATCGTTCGTAATATTACATAGAAAAAGAGAAAAAGAAAGAGAGAAAGAGAGAGAGAGAGAGAGAGAGAGAGAGAGAGAGAGAAGCGAAGGAGTTCTCCCGTTTAATCCAATTCCAAGCGAATCAACAAAACCAACGTTCGTTTGCAGACACGTTTTCCGGACACAATACCTTGCCATGTTTGCACGAAATAGATACACGCGCGCGTACACACGAAAACTCGCCAACGTACACAAATACAACGTGCACGCAGCTATCGCAAGTTCGTTTGGCGTTAACGAGATACGTTGAAGTCACGCTTCGTATCCCCTTCTCGTAAAATTAGTTGGCGAGACCTTACAAATTGTTTCGCGTTTAACATATACCTAAGCACGACAAGACTTCCGTTTCCTTCAAATTCGATAAACGATCGCCGTTCGTACGACTTTTCATGAGAACAGATAAATCCTATCGTCTTTTGCTATCGTTGTTGTTTTCCACTTAAAAAAAAAAAAAGAAAAAAGGAAGAAAGGAAAAAAAAAACAGAACGAGAAAAGACAAAACGGAGCACAAAATAAAAAATAACGAACTAGCTTTCCCATTTTTCCTCCAACGATGGAAAAAAAATTCATCCGTCGAAGTCGATCTTTCCTTTTTTCCCTTGAAAAAAATAAATTCATTCGAGATTTCACGTTCGAGACACGTTCCTGTCTCTTATATTTATCCATATATCCTGCATATACTATCTACAAAATGGAGGGAGGGACTCGCTATCCTCTATGTAGAATCTCGTTGCGAGAAGCTCGCGTGTGAGATGAAACCCGTGTTCATCGTCTATGTCTTTCTCCTCCTCCCTTTCTTTCTCTCTGTCTCTCTCTGTTTGTCTCTTTCTCTCTCTTTCTCTTTCTCTCTCTCTCTCTATCCAGTCTCTCCTCCAGCACGTTCAGTTTCCACGTTCCTTCGACGATCCAATTTATACGGTGGATTATTCCAGGAACTGTTGAGACCAAGGGTCTGCTTCTCCCTACACTACCCACACCCCTCGTGTCCCCCTCCCGCCACTCTCACCCCCACACCACTCCCACCCTCCCTTTCTTTTCTTTAGACGAAGATCGTTCCTCTGTTCTTTTTTCTTTCCTGCCGCGACTCGAATCGGCTAGCGAGATCCAAAACACGATGGTTTGTACTCCATCGTGATTTTCTTCTTTTGATCAGACTTGTCCTCTCCTTCCTCCTTCCTCCTCCTTCTCTTCCTCCTCCGACGACGACGACGAAGACGAAGACGACAACAACAACGACAACGAATTCGTCGATGTTTCTTTCTATCTTGAATAAATTTTCTTCTTCCTTCTCGAACGATTCTCTTGTATTTTCTTCTGTCCCCTCTTATGATATTTCTTCTTTCATCTGTGAAATGCACGAAGATATACGTATTAGTATTCGATCGAACGTTGCCGATCATGAATTTGTCTCGAGATAGTTATCGAATTTCCATGACGAAAATTTTCATTCACGAGATAACCGAGAAGACCCGAGAACGTTTGATTTCCTTTCGTAAATTTCCTTTCGGCTTCGATCGAGAAACGAAAGAGAGGAAATGGTGGATGGGGCAAAACGGGGACGAATGGGGACGGAAGGGGTCATGGTATCGAGGACCGGGAGGTTGAGCGTAATATTGTTCGTATAAATCAGCAGTCTGTACGTTGTTCGAAACTCAATGGATTTTCAAATTTACTTTCGTAACTACGCAAACACTCGGACTTACGAAGGTAAATCGCGATGAGAAATTTCGTTCCTATACGTAATATATTTGATTTCCTTTTTTTTAATCTTTAACATTTTTTGAAGTAATTTTCTTCTTTTTTTTTTTTATACTTCATTTCATTAATTCCTTGATAATATAAAAAGAAAAAAAAAAAAAATAGTCGTCGGTATCGTTCAAGTTGATTCTTTCGCCGTAACAATTGACGAGGACGATAAAAAATTTGTTTCATGCGAGTGTCAAAAAACTACGATTTTTGTTCAAAATGATTAAACAAAATGATTAAGTAACGACGATTATAAGAAATGAAAAGAGTACTCGAGAAAAGGTCGAATACGAGATACGAGCTCTTTTGTATTGGGATAGTTCATCAAAAATTCAAAGGTTGCACGAAGATCGAACGATACCAAAAGATACGTGCGACGAAAAAGCTAAGAAGAAGAAGAAGAAGAAGAAGAAGAAGAAGAATAAACGAAAGAGAAAGAGAGAAAGATAATAGAGGAAAAGGAAAGAAAAGAGAATAGGCATCGATTTCCGATTAAGGCCGTAGCCGACGAGCGGCCTTAGACATTTCCTATTCCGCGTTCGTGCGAGCGCCGATTCGAATTCACGAATCAGGATTTCCTTCGAGATTTCCACGATTTTGTCCGAAGGTTTTACGAGCCTCGGATTCGCTTCCATATTCCGTCGATCGGTCAACGATCGAAGGTCGTCTTACTATACATTGTCCAATCCTCTTTTCTCTTTTATCTTTCTCCATTGTCATCAAAAATATTGTTAAATCATGCAAACGAAACGGCAGTTACATTCGAATATATTTTCCATATTAATTTAAAACCTTGGAATTGTTTCAGTTCGGAATCTATTATAAAAAAAAAAAAAAAAAACTAATCGATCTTTACGTATATTTATGATAGCTAATAATAAAAAAAAGAGAGTAAAAAAAAAAAAAAGAAAAAGAGAGAAGAAAAGATCGACTTATCTATTTGAAACGTCGAACTCTTTTATTACAGTACTCGTATCTATCTATCTATCCATTAATCTATCTATCCAATAACTCTACGTAAAAATTTTTCTTCAACTTTCAATCTTAGCCGTTGGAAAATATTCGAATATGCATTTACGATCTTATATATCTATACATCAGGATATCTAAAAACTTTTTCGGACTGGTATACAAAGGTTAAAAAAAAAGGAAATAAGACGAAGAAAAGAAAAGAAAAGAAATAAAAGAAGAAAAATAGGTTGTACTATGGCGGATAGATATAGAAGGTTAACTTAAGAGCCACGAATAGGAACACGATTGTACGACGACGTGGTAAGCGTGAACGCAGACAGACGGTTTCTGGCACTTTAGAAGGAGGATTTACGTCCCTCGGTCGAGACGTAAACAATGCGTGAGAGTCGGCGATAAATCCGCAGGGGTTCCCTCGTGCTATAAGTTATCTAGGTCTAGGAAATAGCCGTTCACCATACTCTATCGTTGGACATTACATGGCCCGAATTACCTTCGTCGCCGCGATATTACGCCGGAGACGAATTGTTCTTAGATGATAATAAACGATACACTCTTATTTTTTTTTTTTTGTTATGAATTTTAAAGCCGTTTTCTCGAAAGATATTAGCAAAAGGGAAGAGAGAAAAAAAAATCGTACCTCGTATAGCAGCAGTAAGTACTAATCGTTAAATTCTATCAGAAAGGGATGCGTAATCGTGATATTTGCGCGTTCACCCCACTACTATTTCGCACCGTTCATCGTTAATAACTGATAACGCAAAGTGAAATATGTTTCCGTGGGTTACAATCTTTTTTTTAATATTCCTTCTTATACCTCTTCTTCTCCCTATTTTTTCTTTTTTCTTCATTTCTAATAGAAACGATACGAGACGTTCAATGGTCGATATAATACCATGATTATTCTCAAAGAAATTACCATCCTTTTTTATTAGAGAATTTCTTTAACGAATTGCTAATACATACATATTGGTTCATCGTATTTCGATAACAAAATTATTTCTTACGATACGCTGCCGAAACGTGTCAGTTTATTTTTCTATGTATCATTGACGTTCACGCGAGACAAGGTCGAAACGCACAAACGTCAATAACGATATATCATCTCGGCCCTTATATCGTCGGCGATCACGTTTAAAAAGTTAAATGGTCTACGACCTTTCAGCAATTGTCTCTCATTGACGCGTTACTACCTAATTGAGCGCTTTGTCGGATATTACGTACTTACATACAATGCCGTGCTTTCTGAATCTCTCGAGTAACAATCCCCGATTTCCATTTAACTTGTCCTTTTCTTTTTCTTTTTTTTTTTTTTTTTAATTTCCTTTCCTCGGATAAGAAATTAATATTTATCGTATATAATAAATAGAAAAAAAAATGTAATTTCCACTGACCCATCAATAATTCATATAATACTTGAATTATTTTCTTATCAATGAACGCATATAATTATCTTATATCTTAATTCATATCGAATAAATAACAACAACAATGATAGTAACGAAAAGAAAAAGAAAGAAAAAAAGATTGTAAACCGACCTATAAATATTTCACTTTCAATTAGATACCTCGTTCGTTGTAAAGTAGAATTATGTTATTATTATTATTATTATTATTATTATTATTATTATTATTATTATTATTATTATTATTATTATTATAATTATTATTATTATTATGCTTCATCGACTTGCAAACAGTCATGATGTAAGCTTGCTTCATGTAATAAAAGAAAAGAAATGTTATATTAATGATTTCTTAGAAGTATAAAAAATATATATATATATATAAAATGAAAGAAAAAATTAAAAAAAAAAAAAAATGAAAAAGAAAAGAGCGAGCGTTACAAGGCGAAACCTTTTTTTCGCGATTACGCAGGTGATGATAAAGAAAGAGCCGACGGTTGGTACGACAACGAGTGACGGAAGACGGAGGAGAGTGTGCCTTTTGCGTTTTCCGCGACATATACATAATAGGCAGGGGCATAAATAAATTATACTGAGTAACGATAAAACGCGTTTAATTTATTTTAACTGCGCCATATAACGCGGCCATATAAATTTCGTCTCGCTGACAAGTTGCTTCCAACTTGTAAGTGGTTCTCTCTCTCTCTCTCTCTCTCTCTCTCTCTCTCACACACACACACACACACATACTTTTACTCTAATCTTACTCTTATTTTTATCATTTTTTTATTCGATCATTTCATACGAATTTTCTTCTTACATTTTCAATATCTTTTTTCATCTCTCTCTCTCTCTCTCTCTCTCTCTCTCTCTCTCTCTCTCTCTCTCTCTCTCTCTCTCTCTCTCTCTCTTTCTGTTTTTTGCACCATTTGTTAATCGTCGGCAATATAACTTTATTTTCTTCCTATTCACCTCTGTCCTTCCCGGGAAATAAATTTTTCAGAGTAAATAATATATCTACGGTGGATTTTGTGTTTTTTAATTTTTATTTTCAATAATTATCTCAAGTATGGAGTATAAGAAGAAGAAGAAGAAGAAGAAAAAGGAAAGAAATCTCGATGATTGCTGAACGATTACGTTAACTCGTTGCGAAAAACAGAAAGTGGAAGAAGTACTTACTTTACCTTAGGTATAATTCGCGTATTTTACTAAGGTTAATTAGTTTAACGATCATAATGATACCCACTCCTGATAGAGAATTCTAGAGAATGCTTGTTCCGCGTTAACAACAGCCGTGTTGTTTTATTATTACTCAGATACGTTTCACGATCGGTAAAACGAAAGCATTGGATTTACGGAAAATAAACAATGACGTTTTACAAGTCGAAAGCAACGGCCAGCTTGATTCTTTTTCTTCTTTTCTTGTTTTTTTTTTCTTTTCTTTTTTTAAGGACAATGGCTAGACGTCGAAGAGAAATTTTGTGCCGAGCTTGCCTCGATGGGGAAAGAAAGAGTTAACTCAAGGGATAAAAATCCTTTAACCTAGGGAAGCCCTTTTTTTACAAGCCCTGTAAATAAGAGACTTTCACCCAACCCTTTTAACCGAAAGTCAAGCCGCGCATCAGCGACCTATCCATAAATACACTTTCACTACTTCCTAAACGCTTTTCTGGCCCTCGATCCTTTTTTCATGTCTTTTTACGCTATTTCACAAGAGATTTCACTTTCTTCTTCTTTTTTTCTTTTCATTTTCTCTTGGTTCCCATAAAAAGTACCGTGCCATGAGGATTCTAAGAAATATGACGTAGATAGGATACATTCCAATCGGCTTGAGTACCATCGCCGTTTTATTTAATATTTAATTTAGAACGTTCGATTAATATTATCGCCATTAATTGTGGAAAAGTATATCAATGGACAGTAATAAAATTGCGTGATACTCAATTAATAATATTATTCAAGTGAATGAGAGAGAGAGAGAGAGAGAGAGAGAGAGAGAGAGAGAGAGAGAGAGAGAGAGAGAGAGAGAGAGAGAGAGATTGTCTACGAAATGAACGAAAAGTCGAATGATATTAAATAATAATTTATTGATCAATCCATGTGGATATTTCTAATGAGAAATTTAGATATAAGTGAAACACGACTCATTATAGAAAATATTGATTAATTGTACAAAGTTATCGTCATTTACATACATACGCAAATTTTAAGTAAACGCACGTTTCTCTTTTCAGATTACTCGAGGTACAACCAAGTCGTCGGTTTGTGATTTTCGCGCATTGTGGTGAGTAAAATTTTCGAACAGTCCAAGATATTATTGCGTTAATAATACCGAAAATGGATCGTCGAGAGAAAACGTTATCCGTCGGAAGTGACTTACATCGAGTGTAACAGATTCCTCAGCATTTATGATAGAATAAAATGGTCGTGCGTCAAAGAAATAGGTTGAATTCGCAAGAAATTGGCCATAATACGGTAGTAAACTACTCTAGTAATTTTCCTCCAATGTGGCTATCGGCTTTCCAACCGGCAAAACTACGAGAACGAACACGTGAAAGAAAATCATACAATATTTATCATTTTCCGAGTATTCTCAGATACCGTTGCGATTTAAATTGACGGTATAAGAACGACGAATGTTCAATGACCAATGTCGTTTATTTCACCCTATTATCGGCATCGGCACGCGAGATTGTCGTAATATTAAAAGAAGTAACGAATCGAACGTAAAATCAAAAAATAAAGAGAGGTTAAAGAAAAGGGGACATAAGTAATGAGAATATTTTCTTAATGAGAAGCAACCTTTAAGAATTTTTATTTTCTTTATATCGTCGGAATTGTATTAAATACGATAATATATACACACAATCTGTACTATATATCTATACTTTTTTCTAACGACGACTCTAATTATACTAATTGTATAAAAATTTTCCTTCTCTCTCTCTCTCTCTCTCTCTCTTTCTCTCTCTTTCTCTCTCTTTCTTTTTCTTTCTCTTTCTCTTTCAAGAAAACGTGCTACGTAAGTTAAGTAAGAAGACATCACGTTGGAAATAAATTCTCTTCATTTCATTGACAAGCTCCGTAAACGTCTATAACCCTGATTACTCAGTTAGATGTAAAGCGTTAAAAAAAAAAAAAAAAAAAAAAAAAAAGAAAAAAAGAAAATTACCAAGCGCAATATAAAATTTATTACTTCCTTAAAAGGGCAGTTCATAAAAGGGTTATAAGGAGAATGGGGGAGGTAAAAAGTACGCGGCATTATAAATTCACTCCTCCTTCGAATAATTTAACGAACGACGTTGCCGAGAATGCGATGGCGGCCGTGGTGAACATAGGAAAGGTGGCAATAGTGGTGATGGTGGTGGTGGTGGCGGAGACGGCGGCTACCTTCGAAACACAAACCAAGAACGCGGTACTTTGCACTTTGCGACACACCCTGTGCCGTTAATTCGTTACTTTACTTCACCCTTTACCGTGAGCAGCCACGATTTTCGCGGCAATTTATAGTAGCCGATATCGTCGATGATCATTTGTATTCGCGAACGAGCCGACCCTCTCCCTCTCCCTCTCCCTCTCTCTCGCTCTCTCTCTCCCTCTTTCTCCATCTCAATCCCTTCTTCTTTCTTTCCTTTCTTATCCCGTTTATTTTTTTTCTCTCTTCTTCATTTCTTTTTCTTTATTTTTATTTTTATTTTTTACTTCTTTCCTTCCTCCTTACTTTCGTTCTACCTCGCAGGCGATCTCGCAAAGCGAAAAATGTCCAATGACTATCTCCTCGACTTCGAACGAACACACTCGCGCCCCGACAACGCGATCCGGTACACCTTTTTATGGTTCGCTCGACGCGCGCATGCACTCAGTGCTTCGTCTCAAGCTCGATACCTATCTCTTGTGTCGCACGCGAAAGAGAAAGAAGAAAGCGAGAGAATGCGGAGACAGGTGGAAATTAATTAAGCGGACTCGCGCATCCGCTGTTAATTTCAAATTTTATCGCGGTAAAAACGATTACTATTCCATTTTATTTCGAATTAATTAACGAGCCCCCGAGAGGACACTCGTTGATGCCCCTACGCGAGTATTATCTATGAACTATTCGACTATTAATTGTCTTTGAAATTTTTTATTCGTACGCTTTGTCTCTTTGTTTCATTTTTTTCTCTCCTTTTTCTTTTCTTTTATTATTATTACTATTACTATTACTATTATTATTATTATTATTATTATTATTATTATTATTATTATTATTATTATTATTATTATTATTAATCTTTTATTATTATTATTATTATTAATATTATTATTATTATTATTAAATTCGAACAAGAGAGAGAGAGAGAGAGAGAAAACAGTAATATCTAATCTATGCAACGATAATTACGTGGAATCGAATTTTTATTGGAATTCCGTGTTTCTTTGCTCGTTTATAAACTGACGTTTTCGCTCGAAAAGACGTCGAGGAGCGATCGTTAATTAGCTTACCACCTTCCAAGCGAGAGAATTTATTATCGTCTCACTTCATTCTTAATACCGCGAAATCCGTTAAGTTGTTATAAGTTTAAATCGTTAAGCTTAAATTATTGCCTGTATATAACAGAATCGCAATTAAGGCACACGGTTTCGTCCTCGTGGGTATGTACCGACGAGTGGTGCTCGGGTAGATACTTATATGTATGACAAATATTTTTATTATTATTTTATAGATATATATATATACATATACATATATATATATATATATATATATGCCTTCAAAAAAAAAAAATGCTCAAGCAAAGGACGAGTATATTCTTTTGAAAAGAACAATATTTGAGTCAAATAATGAATATCGTGTTTTCTTTTATCATTCCTCTTGACATAAAAAAGGCAACAAATAAAAAAACAAAACCAAAAAAAAAAAGAAAAAATCCTAAGTAAAAGAAATACAATAAACAGAAAAAAGCGTACCTTCCGTAAGAAATTTTGTTCGAATTAATTTTTGATTTCTTTATCTTTTCTCTTTTCTTTTTTTTCTTTTTTTTTTTTTATCGTTTCGCCCTTTTTCTCTCCCATGAAATAATTCATGCCGAATCGGTTCGAATGATTGAAATTTCGCAGCACTTGTCACTCGCGTGCGCAAAATTTTAACCGCATATCGAATTTCGAAAGAATTAATTCGTGCATCATATTATAAAACAAACATCGGTGGGTTTACATATCGGTTAGACGAAGAAAGTCTTTCGAGCACTAAAAAAGACGCGCGGATGCTGCATTTTCTTTGCCACGGTATCTCCCATGATGGCTGACTACACGGCGCCACCCTTCTCTCCGACTCTTCTATACAGGCATCGCCCGTTTGTAACACGCCTCTCTTTCTTTCTTTCTCTCTCTCTCTCTCTCTCTCTCTCTCTCTCTCTCTCTCTCTCTCTCTCTCTCTCTCTCTCTCTCTCTCTCTCTCTCTCTCTCTCTCTCTCTCTCTTCTCTCGAGCGAGCGAGCGAGCGAGCTAGAACTACGGTCCAGAAGGACCTGCCTAACTTGACCTAACTCTTACTTAAGCTCCGTTTCGTACGATGCGGCCATGTTGGTCCGAGGGTTGGGCCACCAAAAGAGGACGACGACTCATTGGCCGACAAGAGAGACAGAGATGAGAGATCTCTCTTGTGTTAGAACGAGTGAAAGAGTAAGACAGAGAGACAGAGAGAGAGAGAGAGAGAGAGAGAGAGAGAGAGAGAGAGAGAGAGGGAGACAGCGAAACATTTTTTTCTATTCGTCTCTTTCTTTCTCTTTCTCCGTCGGCATTTCTTCTTTAATCCCCTTTTCTATATATATATATATATATATATATATATATATATATATATATATATATATATATATATTTTCCCCTCTTCTTTTATCTCCATCTTCCTTCTAACAATGTCCTCATTCTTTCTTCTCTACCAGGAACCATTTATATACCGTAGGCTTTTAAAATAATTACATTGTTTTAGTGCCTCAATATATATATATATATATATATATATATATATATATATATATATATATATATACACCGCACATTTTTTATAGATACCTACAAACTCGCGAAATATTCGAGTATTATCGGCGGGGATGTAACACGAACATGTTTGTACTCGTTTGATAATTTGAATGAACGTCCAATTTATAAATCAATGGAAACATGCGAGGGTACGAAGGATAAAAATTAATTCGAAATTTAAATCGATTGCTTCGTTCAATCAATGATTTTAGAACGATCATTTCTACACGTGTGCACGATATGGAAAGGAAATCATACGCGTTAGGTATTAGTAAGTAGATGGATGAAGATAAATAAATAAACAACTAATCAGCTGATACTGGACTTTAAGAAAAGTCTCGAATGAAGATGAATTCAGGAACGTGTTTAATGTCTTGACAAGACATGTCGAGTATTATTATTATTATTATTATTATTATTATTATTATTATTATTATTATTATTATTATTATTATTATTGTTCTTTTTTTATTTGTAAATCTACTCACCTTGCAACGATCACTGACACTTGTATTAATTTTTCAAGGATACGAATAAATGGTGAGATTGCGACGATAAAACAGCACTGGTTCGTTCGTTCACGAGTATAACCAAACTAAATAACTTTAACAAGTTTCTACGTAAGGACGAGAAAACACATTCGTACCTATCCCTTCTCCGACTAATTTTTTCTTTTTCCCCAACTTTCTAAACTTTTATCCTTTTTATCGATGGAGGGGAAGAGTTTCTCGCTTTCTCCAACCCTTTTTCTTAATTTTACCTTCGAGCGACCTTTTTACCCCTTTAAAGAAGGTAACTATAGAACGAACTTTCTCTTTCAATCATATTTTTGTCTGTTCGTGTCGTTAGAACAAGTTTCTTTTCTTTTCTTTTTATTCTTCCTTTCTTTTTTTTTTTTTTTTCGTAAACGTCGCCAAAAAAAGTCCAAAATTCTACCCACGGTACATCCCAACGAATTTTCGAATTCTTTCACAACGTCCATCATTTTTCCGTTCACATTGTCTCTGTATACTCACTAAAAATAAAAAATGAACTATTATGGCAGAGTGTAACGTGAGTTACACTAAGGCGCACAGTAACGAATCGCAAACCCGTTCGAATTGGTCACGTCGGTAAAGAGAGTGCGATGGTCGGTACGATGATTATTATTTGTATGCTTGTTCAATCGGACAATCTTGCTTTTCTATCTCGTTCAATCCCGGGAAATTGTTTCTCTTGCCGTCTATTAAACATATAACGTCGGGATTGAGTGAGTATCGTAGATGTACTGTATCTCTCTACGTTCATTCTAACGAGCAACGAGGACTACTATGCGTTCTCTTACCCTAACTTTCGTTACGGGTAATGGTATGACGTAAGAGCGATTAGGATTACGTAATCGTAGGTCGAAGATTAGATTATGGCTATCATGGAACCCGAGCGAATCTCTAACAGTCTGCTATAACCACACCGAGAATCATTCTGATTCGTCAACGTACGGAGCTCGTGGATCGAGTTCGCCTTGGTAAAACGTTTAAAACGCACGACAGCGTTTCTCAAATCGATTCTTAAAGTATTCGCAGTAGGTGTGTTAAAACGATTGAAGCAGAGAACCTTTAAATTTAACGTAGAGTTTATTCAGATATCCATCATCATTAATTACGTATGTGCCTCGCCGATGTGAGCAGCGTATTTAATCATCTACGTACATACGTAGATATTCGTTACAATCGTCGTTCGATAAGAATTAATTCATGTCCATGTTTAGTTTGGCTGATAGGAGAAACATGAACGCAAAAATAATAATATTATCACGCATAAGCTCTCTTATAAAAAGTACTTACTTACATTGTAATTGTAATTGAAAACTTTCGATTTTTTTTTTTATACGTAACTCGAAGCTGATGGAAGGACAATCGGAATTGTTTCGATGTGAATGAGAAATCGTTGATATTACATTCGTTCAGAAAAGAAATGAATACATTGGATTGTCGGATTTAAACCTAATTACAATGTTTATTCTGTTCTTATATAAACTATCACGATCGTTATCTATAAAACGTCTATTTTCTAATGACGCGATCGGTCTTAACGTCTAATTGCGCACAAATCATTATAGAAGCGTTCTATCGAAGATGTTCGAACGATTACGAAGAGACGATATGGATGATGCGGATGAGGATGATCTAAGCGACGAGAGTGAGATCCATCGTAGACCGGTGCAGCCTCCTGTTACGTATACTGAAGGTATACCGGACAGGAATACACTCAGGATACATTCAGTATACGTACAGGGGGTTTCACATACTTCGTCGAGACTTCATCGAGACTTCATTGAATATTGGAAGATGTTCGCCGATCGAATCCAAGGTCGTTTTGGTACTGCTGTCGTGTATTAAACAGATATAACGATATCTCTTACTCTAGAAACTGCCGATCACCGTTCAAAGGACGGCCCTGATTCTTTTTCTAACTTATCTTTCTGTATTACGACGAAGACAGCTTTATCGCTCTTCAAAGTTGAATGCTTTGTCAGGTAAATGTCGTCCTCTTCGTTCGTAATTTAATCTCGTTCGGACGATTCTTGATACACGCGCGATTACTTTCTGGATCACCTGTAAATAAAAAAAAAAAAAGGAGAACAAACAGCCGTTGTCTTTATCGTAGATACAATAAGTTGGAAAGAAAGTGAAAGAAAGAAAGAAAAAAAAAAGAAAAGAAAAGAAAAGAAAAATAAAGGAATTTAGGAAAAGAAATAAAAATAAAATTAAAATTAAAAGAAAAAGAAATAAAACTGGTTCGGATCTTTGATCGAGTAACGATAAAATTTTCGAGAATAAAACGAATACGTCCGCGTAACAGAGTGAGGACACCCAACCAACGTGCAGCAATGTCGGGCCGGTTGCCTGCTATTTGGGGGATCGCGAGTGGTCGTTCCCACGAAATACTACGAGTTAGCTTGAGGTAAGAGAGCCGATCGATACTGGCACACGTATCGGTGACGCGGCTCGTTGCACGTCCGAGCGCTTAGGCCCTCTCTACTCGAAATTCGAAGGGAAACGAGGGATAATCGATCGCTAGAGAGAGAGAGAGAGAGAGAGAGGTAGAGTGGGGAAGATGAAAGACAAAAAGAGAGAGAGAGAATATATCTATTGAAAGGTACCTACATACAGCGAGAGAGCTGACTGACTGATTGATCTGACGTGTGGTCGTCCGTTCCATTATTTCGCCGACGTTCTCGATAGTTCGTCCCATTGTGTATTGGCGTCAAAAGTCGAGGAACCTTTCGAGATAGCTTCCTCACGCGCCAAACTATTGCGCTTTTTTCCTCCCTTCCAAGAAAATCCAACGAGGTAGGAAGTTGGATGATTGTAAGATGAGTCGAGTCGAGCCAAGCCAAGCCGAGCCGAGCCGAGCCGAGCAGCATACCTCGAACGACGTTCACGGTGGATGTGCCGCGACTCCATTCGCGAACTGCTGCAAGATCAGCGGTAGCAGTAGAGGCAGAGGCAACGATGGTGGCGGTGGTGGCAGGAAGGAGACGAGTCATCAGAGTGTGAGAGAGAGAGAGAGAGAGAGAGACAAAGAGCGAAAGAGTGTACAAAAGAGAGAGAAAAGAGAGAGAGACAAAGAGCGAAAGAGTGTACAAAAGAGAGACAGAGAATGTATAAGAGAGAGATAGAGAGAGAGAGAGATAGAGAGAGAGAGAGAGAGAGAGAGAGAGTGGAGAGAAGAAAGAGGAAGCAGCCGATTCCGAAGAGGACTCGTCGCGCTAGCTCGAACCGTGACGCGTCTCGCGTTCGACTGTCGGCGTCTGGCAGCGTCGCGGCGCCCGAGGCGGCGTCACGATGATATCGAAGGCTCTCTCCTGTCCGTCCTCTGTCTCTCCTCGTGTCCTTCGCGGTTTTCTCCTCCGCCACCACCACCACCACGACCACCACCACCACTACTACTATTACTACTACTACTACGACTACTACTACTACTACTACTACTTCTACTATTACTACTACTACTACTATTAGTACCAATACCGAGATTTCATCCTCCGAGAAGACCCTCGTCCTCCTTCTCCCGGGAACAACGCGACGAAGACTACGAGGAAAACGAATCTTCCTGCGAGCTCCCTGTGAACGTACGGGAGAAAGAGGGAGAGATATAGAGAGAGTGAGAGAGAGAGAGAGAATAAGATAGAAAAAGAGGGAGATATCCGGTACCGGGCTGCGCTTACGACGCCGACGCTCGTCGTCGTCCTTTGCGCTCGCGTGTTCACACACATATACACGCAAAAGAGTATAGATGCCTATACAGTGGAATTATATCGAGTTGGGGTGGAAAATCTAAGGGAGGGGCGGCTCTTGACAACGCGCAGGGTCGAGCTACCCCTCTTTCTATCTCTTCATCTCTCTCTCTCTCTCTCTCTCTCTCCCTCCCTTCTCTCTCTCTCTCTCTCTTTTTTTCGTTTTACTACCCCAGGTTACCGTCTCCCTCCGTCCTGGACGATTTGAGTGGAAACGTGCGCGCGACACCTCCACCACCACAGCTACCACCACCACCAGCTGCTCGCTACCCCTGGATATAGCGTACACTGGCGCCACCGTGCGGCCTTTTATGGCAAATGCTTCGTCCCCTGGCCACTGATTCTCTCTCTCTCTCTCTCTCTCTCTCTCTCTCTCTCTTTCTCTCTCTCTTTCTCTTTCTTTTTTGCTCTCACTGTCCGATGTCATTCCTTCTTTTCTTCTCCTACTTTTTCCCTCTTTGTTCTGCATTGCACGAGACACAGACTCTCCCTCTCGACGATTCGATTCGCATTCGCCCGTGTAACTCGACGCCAAGGAGAATTATTAATTCGTGCGGCAGCCTTGCCTTTGCCTGCACTTCGACGACCACGCGGAGGCATTTGCTGCTTCGTTTCTCTTCTATCTGTGGACAAGAATAGACCAGAAGTCGAATTTGCTTTTTTTTTTCTTACTTCTCTTTCTTTCGTTTTTTTCCGTCTTTTATTTGTTTATTTGTTTACTTTTCTTAACATTTACTTGCACTATCCGCACTCAGCATATCATTCGTGAAACGAATAATTGGAGATATGTATAATTCGAATATCATACCCTGGCGGTTGTTTTTAAATTTTTATTTGTCCTATTAGAAGCAATTTGTTAACTCGAAAGTCAAGAAAAATATAATTGAAAGCAAATTATACTAGAAAGATATCGATCGAAGGACAGTTCGTACGATGATGCTTAATACGTTGATGTATAATTTTCGTCTGGATATGTTCGATCTTAGTAACGTAGACGAAAAATATCTACGTACACTCTTCATTGTCGTATCATTGTTCATACCTATCACGAATCGCGCGACAAAATTTAGGCGCCTGCCTAAAGTGCGAGTGGGAAGAAGCGTGCCGCTCGTGCCACTGCTCGATTTTTATGGCCTCTTTTTTACGAGGCTTTGAGAGGAACGGTAAAACGAGAAACGGGCCTACTTTTGCCGCATCTTAGCCAACGATCGTCCGTATCTGACACTGCAAGATAAATGATACGTGGGAAAGCCGCGAATGTGGTTTGCGTAACGTCATTGGGTAAAAGAAAAAAAAAAAAGAAAAAGAAAAAACGAGAATAATATTACTTGCAGAAATAACTGCTAGTTCTCGAAAGCAATGATATATCATTTTATCGAACGTAATTGTTAAATCTTTAAATGATCATAGACGAAGCATACACGCACAGTGTGACACCTTTCGTCGCATCGCTTGTACGTTCGAACGTCGACTTCGATAAATTTTAATGGAGGAAAGAAAAGATAAAAGGAAAAAGGAAAAAAAAAAAAGAAGGAAAAAGAAAATCTTCACGTCACAATGAACAGTACGTTTAGTAGTTTGGTCCCAATAATAAATCGATCTCTCCGATCAATCCAATAATCCGAAGAGGCTGGTTCGAATATGTGTGTTTAGTTAAATGGAAATGTTGTACCTTTCGGAGTGGAAGTATCTTGTTTGCTGCTGCCATCTGTAGGGGTTACCCTCAAGCGGATCTTTGCGGACGCGGGAGCTTCTTGTGCCGAGCATCGGATATTGATGTCCTTTAAAAGAGGAATTCGAGCGAATCGATCCAACGTTTAAGCTCGATATATTTTGATCCCATTCGTTGCCCGTACTCACGTTCTTTGACCATTTCAAAACGATGCTGCCGCATAGCGGATGACCATACCTGGATTGAAATGAAAAAACAATTAAATTTTGGTTCGACAAATTTTGTTTCCTTTCCGTTAGCTCATCAAACGGTTTTTTTAAGTCAGTATTTTTTTTTTCCTTTTCGTCTGTTTTTTTTTTTTTTTTTTTTCTTGTTACGATACTTCTCAGCCCGACCAACAGAACGAAGTGTCGAATTTATTGAAATATAAGAGAGATGTAAAAAAGGGGGCAGAACAAAAATGTTAAATTTCGACTCGACCATATTCGAATATGATTTATCTTTTTACAGTTAGACGGAGAATTCGCCAACAGGTAACTCTCTCGGCCTACCTACCTTCCGCATTTTATTAGTCATAGTTAAAACGTTAAACGCCTCTCTCACAATGGTTGGACACCCGGAAAGTGTATTTTACGAGGCGACTAACGGAGTGAAAATCGTGCTTCCACGGAGTATTCGGCAAAACGGGGGAACTTTTATGGATGCGAATCGAGAGACAGGTAAAACGTGCCTTTGGATACATTTGAAAATACTTCGACGAACTTTCCGTGAGAATAGAATTTTACGAAAACCTCCTTTTTCATCCTATCTTCATACGAGTAAAAAATTCCTCCTCGCGTAGTACTCGCAAAGAATAATTAATTAAAGTGGTATCGGCAAGTTGAGAGACCGTTTAACGCTTTCGATTCAAACGGCGTCCAATAACTTTGGGACATTCTAAACGCCATTAAAACTCTACGAGATTGCTTCTACGACCTTGGCCTTGGTCAATCGTAAAAACTTTTCCCTCTCTCTCTCTCTCTCTCTATCTTTCTTTCTTATCGAACGATCGTTTAAGCGAAGGTAAGAGAGAGAGAGAGAGAGAGAGAGAGAGAGAGAGAGAGAGAGAGAGAGAGAGAGAGAGCGAGATATTCAAATTTCTACGAAGTTAAAACCCTAAAATATGAAGAGGAGAGAGAGTAAGGAAAGAGAATGAAAAAAGAGAGTGAGCACGTCCCTAGATTCGTGACGTCTAGTTAAGCGATATCACATACTATAAAGTACGATCGCCTACTATGGTAACTCTCGGAATTTAATCGGCATGCTCGGCTAAAAAGAAAGGAGAACGAGGCCACCGGTAGAAAATATGATCTCTCATGGCTCATCTCTCTCCCTCTCTCTCTCTCTCTCTCTCTCTCTCTCTCTATATATATATATATATATATATATATATATATATATATATATATATCGATCTATCTATCTTTCACATATACACTTTTTCTCGCTCCTTCTCTTTCGAGGCTTCGTGCCTCGAATGTAGTCATAAGCAAGGTGGCTACGCTAAAATCGCTGGCCAATAACTTGGCGCGCGCATCGCTCGGTAAACTGTCGTAAAACTCGAAAAACGAACGAGTAAGAAAGAAAGAGAATGAAAGAGAAAAAGAAAAAGAGAGAGAGAGAGAGAGAGAGAGAGAGAGAGGACAAAAAAAAGTAGAAAGAAAGATACGAAAGAGGCAAGCGGAATAATGTTGCGGCAGAGTAATGACCGAATGGATGTAAGATACCAACGTAAGTCTTTGAGGGCTTTGGTAATTATAATAATGACTCGGTACGAGCACGAGCCTCCCATAAGAATGTCTGTGTACGTAGAAAAGTACGGTTGGTCTACAAGAGCAAGTGTACCTAAGTATTTACGTTCTCGATCGTTATTACTTCTCTTTACTCGACTCGCGATACCGTTTCTCGTGTTCAACTAATAGTACTTACCTACTGGTAGTAGTAAAGGCCTTATTACACAATTACTGGCTACGTAATTTCGGTTTAGAGAGATAGAGATAAAGATAGATAGATAGATAGAGAAAGAGAGATAGAGAGAGAGAGAGAGAGAGAGAGAGAGATATCTCCTTTACTCTGATGCATCTTCTCTATCCCGTGGAAAGGACGAGGAACGCGGACGTTTCCTTTCGTGCGGATTTTTTTCTTCCCCCTCCCCTCCCCCGCAAAGAAGAAAATCCTTTAAAAGATTAGCGAGACGCGAATGTTACGATTACAGTAATGGATGCTTCGACGAAATCGTATTTTATTCCTTTCAGTTCGTCTTCTATGAATATAAAAACAACGTTCGTAATGAACACTAAGAAGATATCATTAAAATTCTTTCGTAGGATAAAATATTTCTATCCCGAGTAATATCAACGATAAGCAAAAAGAGAAGAAGAAGAAGAAGAAGAAAAAGAAAAAGGAAAATTGTGAAAATGAAAAGATATCTTGTCTCCCATGCTTCATAATTATTTGGAATTTCTTCGAGAAGTTTACTTCGAAGAAAAGAAGAAATGAAAAGAAAAAGAAATGAAAAAGAATCGTCGAAAGGAGAGAGAGAGAGAGAGAGAGAAAGAGAGAGATAATAAATAATTTAACTCAACTCGAGATCGGCAACGAGATTAAGTACTTACTTACTTACTTTTTTTCTTACGTACGCTTAATTGCAAACCTCGAGTATAGATGGAAAGGTATAAAAGAGCGCGTACACTCGATAGTCCGAGTTAGTCCATGGGACGAGGTGGATGCAACGACACGTTTAGGACGTTGCATTCGAGTATTCCCATCTAGTAGGGGAAGAGGAAAAACGAAGAAGAAGAAGAAGAAAAAGAAACGACAACAAAAAAGAAAAAGAAAGAGGAATAGAAGAAGGGGAAAAGGAACGGAGAATAGAGTATGGTGAAGGGTGGGGATGACTCGTGGAACAGGAGAGGGGTCAGAAGGACCGACGAAGAGCCTCCGTTTGGTGGAAGGGGCGAGCCTACGAACTGAGCAGCCGGGCAGACAGGTTCGCACAGATGCGCGGCGGCCATCATGAATGCCTGTAAAATATGTATTCTCGTGTGGCTCACTCGGATAAGACGGGAGTGAGAGTGAGACAGAGAAAGGGAGTGAGGATGGGAGGCAGGGAGAGAGAGAGAGAGAGAGAGAGAGAGAGAATGAGAGAAGTAGAGGGAGAGAAGGACGAGGAAAGAAACAGCTTTGGACGAGCAGTGGGACGAGCCGAGAAGAAGGAAGGGGAAGGGTAGAGTAGTAGGGTAGATGAAAAAGAGGAACAGAAAGAACAGTATGCATCCGCAGTTTCATTTCACGGTGAGATAGAGGGGAAAAAAATAAAAGAGAGAGAAAGAATAGAATATTGCTCTTGCTCTCTTTCTTTCTCTCTCTCTCTCTCTCTCTCTATCTCTCTTCCGTGTATTCCTTTCTCTCTTTCTCTCGTGTTCTCCATTTGAACGTATGTATTTACCGATATATACATAGATGTGTAATCCTGCGATACTTGTACTCCACCGTCGCAAGGGACACCCTCTACATGGAATAGAGACAACCGACCACATTGTAATGTCCTTTTGCATTGCTTTTCTCGTATCCTCCAGGAAAATACGGTTGTGCTTATTCTCGGATGCATGAAACACCGTGAATTCTGGTATAGTTTAGGTGCGAAAAATAGATAGGTAGAGAGAGAGAGAGAAAGATGGAGAAAGAGAGATAGATAGATAGATAGAGAGAGATAGAGAGAGAGAGAGAGAGTGAGAGACAAAGAGAAAGACTTCGTCGGTGTCGACTGGAAATAAGAGCAAGAGGAGGTGCGATTTAAATAAGCGCGGGGTAACGAGTGCGTACCAACGTGCAATGTTTTCGACGATGGAAGTACGAGCTGGAGATACGAGGATAGGATCCATCTTGTATAATCCACCCTGTTTACTCTTCCCGTATAGCGCCGAACGATGCGTCGCATGTTAAAAGTAAGCTAGATACTTCCGCAGAGCTAAAAACGAACTTAACTTCTCTTCCGCGTTTATTCTTTTTTTGCTCTTTTTACAAAGAAGAAGAAGAAAAAGAAAAAGGAAGGAAGGGAAAGAAAAGAAAAGAAAAAAAGAAAAGAAGTTTCTGTCTCAAATGATTTTGATAAGACGGACGAAAACCATACATCGTGTTCGACTTCGGAATCATATTTAACGACGGAAAACAGACGCCGAGTGAGCTTTTGAAAGTACACGAAGAGATATATAGAAAGAGAGAGAGAGAGAGAGAGAGAGAGAGAGAGAGAGAGAGAGAGAGAGAGAGAGAAAAATCCACTCGAATGTTACTATCTCTAGGACTTTCAGCCTTGACAGGTCACATGTTGAGAGATAACAAAGCAAACATCGTTTATTCTCACCTCCGCCACAATATTTCATGACGTATGAGAATATATGTTAGTCCTTTACCGGGTCTTCATTATAAATAGTACCTAATGATTTAAGGTTAACTATATAACGAGAAATAAATTCCACTATTTTCAAAGTCGACAAAGAGGGAAAGTAAAAAAGAAAGAAAGAAAAGAGTAAACTCCCACTACCTTCGTAGTAAATCCTTTATTTCCAAAGGACCACGTCCTTGGTATCCACGTAGGTAGTTACTTACCTACGCTTTGGATTTAGGGAGTGGTCGTTGTTATCGCGAAGAAAGCCTAAGGTGCTTTCACGATGTTTCCACGGAGCACCGCCGTTTATATATTATTGCGTGACCGGAACGATCTTTAGTCTCGAGATGAAACCGTTCTCGAAGTTCGAGAGTCTAAACTGGTATAACGTTGAGGCAAAACAAAAGCGCTCTCTCTCTCTCTCTCTCTCTCTCTCTCTTTCTCGGATAGTTTATGCGAAACAATTTCAATGTCTTCCATAAAGAGAGAGCGAGAGAAAGAGAGAGAGAGAGAGGAGAAGAACTTCTTGTTCCTCGAATGTCGACCACCCATCGCGAGACTTGCTAGTCGCGTTCTCTTAATTAATGACTTTTTACGACGTCTCCTTCATCTAAAGACTCTTAACGATCGTCGTCGTTACCTTTGCGGAAAAGATACTTATGCATGTAGAGAGAGAGAGAGAGAGAGAGAGAGAGAGAGAGAGAGAGAGAGAGAGAGAGAGAGAGAGAGAGAGAGAGAGAGAGAGAGAGAGAGAGAGAGAGAGAGAGAAATGTAAAATGAAAGGAAAGCAAATGGAAATCTTACCTACTTACTTATGCTCGCGGCGAATACTCTTGAAAGCAGCTCGCTCTTGATACCAATTTTATTCGATTTCTTTCGTCGAGCGAATACTTTTCGTCGATATAAAGAGGAAACTAAATAGACATTCGATATCCGGCGATAACTACCCTTGTGGGGTAGAGGGGATTTTTAAAAATTTCAATCTACGGCATCTTCGGCTTAATACTATACGTTTACTATGGAAAATATAGATATAAAAGAATGAGAGTACGTAGAAGAGACGCGAGTATGTCGTAAGAGGGTAAGGATTATATATGCGTAAGCATTTTTTCTTCCTGCAATTTAAACTCTCTCTCTCTCTCTCTCTCTCTCTCTCTCTCTCTTTTCCTTCTTTCTTCTTTCTTCGAGCAAATAAGGCGAGTCTCGGAGCACTGAAATAACTCGAACGTTGTAAAGTAACAAGGGCGGATTTAAGCATCGAGTTAATAACGAAATTAAAAAAGGGAAGCCGGATCGAAACCGGTGTGGGGTGCGTGCGTACCACCACCATAACCCTTTCACCCCCTTCCTTCCACCTTCACACACCATACTACCAGTACAGACATCACCACCAGAACCATTACTTCTTTTCTTTCGCGATTCTGACCCAGGTAACACGTTCTACGAGTTTACAGCATCGAGTAATGCCGTCGGCCTCGCCGCAATAATATTTATGGTTCACCGCAAGATTATAATATCTTATTTCGCGTGACGTACTCCAACGTATCCGGTTTTCTCTCTCTCTCTCTCTCTCTCTTTCTCGTCGTGTCCTCGTGCGTGGGCGCGCATCGAGCACTACGAAATGCTTCAAATTTACTCTACATTTTATATTGAATGTCATCCTTGCGGCTAACACTTATGGTTAGACGTCACCCGGATATATCGATTCGTAGCTCTTGGTATCTTCCTTATTATTCGTCCTTCAAAAGTTGGATGATAATATCGAATAGTGAAAAAGAGAAAAATAGTTGGGAAAAGAGTCGCAGTTCTGAAGAAATATTTTAGAGAGAGAGAGAGAGAGAGAGAGAGAGAGGGGAGAAGAGAGTTCTGAAAGCGCCGACAACGATCCAGCAACGGCAGCACTCTCGTCCTCTTCGCAAAGCTCTCGGATAGTCGCGCATACCGTAGGATAGCCGTGGAAATGAACGCTCTTGGATTAGGCCGTTATTTACGAGCAACGTGAATCACGGGGACGCTAAGATAGAGCTAATGCTCTAAGCACGGACCACCATATACGCGATATTGTATGCATAATGTATGTCTAATATCCATAAGATTAGATAGTTGCTACCTATAGCGCATTCGATTGACTATCGGATACATTCTTTTTTCTTTCCTTCTTTTTTATTGCCTGTTTCTTTCTTCTTTTTTTTTTTTTTTTTAATCGACTCTTATCGCTTCGCTGTATCTAAAATTAAATGTCAGTATATTACATTATGGCTAATTTCTCAGTCGGTTAATTTTTCTATTCTGACCCGTTTTTTTTGTCCCCCCCTTTTTTTTCTTCTTTCTTATAAATACTCAAGTCAATGAAATATATCCTACGTTCTGTGTATAAAGTTAGGACAATCACGTAATTAAGAGAGAAACGTTTACTCCGCGTTACATATTCCTTTGAGACATTTCACTCTCCATAAAGATCTCAGCTTTCATTCGCTCGGTATATTATTAGTGTGATATGATATTACGTAACTTTTACCCACACAGACTAAAACACACACAAAGAACGAAGAATATAAGGGTCCCGGTCGTTTCTTTCCTACGATTTGTAAGTACGAGAGGAGGCATATAAACGAAAGAAATGGGGAAAAATGTAAATCCGAATACTTATTGCCTTTTATTATTCTTACATATATTCCGAGGTAGAAGAATTTCGATGTCATACATTTTACAAATAAATAAAAACGTACATATAATAAATAGATAACATATTTTTGTTTTTCCCATAATTTTACTATATGACTATACAACTCACGATGGGTTTACTTTATTTTTTATTCCGAGGACGATCAGCTGTCCTTTAATACGAAAAGCTAGCGCACACCGTGCGGCTTCGTTATAGCATTTCCTCGTTCCTAACCATCATATATAACTCCCTTTTTGTCGTTTTCCCCCCTTGCGTCCTCATCGAAAGAGCACACGCGGTACGCTTCGCACGCTCTTCCACTTATAACATTTCTCTCTCTCTCTCTTTCTTTCTCTTTCTCTTTCTCTTTCTCTTTCTCTTTCTCTTTCTCTCTCCATACCCAATAAAACTTCCTCGTGCTACGAGTGGTGGGGAATGTCTACTATACCCTGGACTACACTCGGTTTCATGGGATGGTCACCGGGAATGGTCCATCCCCCGACACCTATACCCTCGTCTTTATTTCCACCGGCTCTCTATGACTTCCTCCGCATCCAAGCACTCTCTTTCTCTCTCTCTCTCTCTCTCTCTCTCTCTCTCTCTCTCTCTCACTCACTCTTTCCCTCCCTCCCTCTCTTTCTCTCTCCTTTCCCCTCACCCTCTGTCCCACCCGTTTCACGTATATCTTTTGGTCCACCTCTTTCGGCCGCTCACGTTTCCAAGCCACGACAATATAGATAGTAATGCATGTTCGAGGTCCTGATCACGATTATCGTCGGATATCGCTGTATGAAAAGTCCGCTTGCGAACTTTGAGCTCTGTTAATGAATATTATTGTTCTCTCGCTTATCTCTCTCTCTCTCTCTCTTTCTCTCTTTTTCTCTATCTATCTATCTATCTATCTATCTATCTATCTATCTATCTCTCTGTCTCTCTCTTTTATTTTTCAGACTAACAAGAATAGGTACCTACGTACGTATCTACGGACAGATACAAAGAGAACGATGTAGGAATTACGATGAGGGTCTCTTCGAGCGTGCACTTTACAGAATATTGTAAGTTGTACCTATAGAGAAAGGACCTCAGGAAATATCGAGGGAGGTTGTATCTTGCTAATGGATATTATCGCTTCTCTCTCTCTCTCTCTCTCTCTCTATATATATATATATATATATATATATATATATCATCTTCTCTCTTTAAGAATCCTCTTATTCTGAAAGACAAAAGCGAGAAGGTATTCTCGTGAGGCGTCGCATAAACGTTACCACGATGGTCGTGAAATGCCGACGAATAGAATCGCACATACTCCGAAAAGTATTTTTCTAATAATTCCTGTCGTCTTTTCTCTCTCTCTCTCTCTCTCTCTCTCTCTTTCGCTCTCTATTTCTCTCTTTCTCTTGTTCAACGTTATTACAATGTATCTATGTTATCTGAAAAGGAGGCCGATCTTCGATAAAGTAGTTGCTACATATTCACAGCCTTTCGAGCGACGGTAAGAGAGTGAAAGAGATAGAAAAAAAAGCAAAGGCGATTGCCGAGAAGAAATCTGGTTGGTAGAAAAGAGAGAAAGAAAGACAGAGAGAAAAAGAGAAAAAGAGAGAGAGAGTGGGTAGTGTCGAGAGAAAAAAGGAGCTATGATAAAGTTCTTAAAATACTAGTAGGTTAGTCCCGATCGAGAAGGCGGCCGCTAGTAGATGGCCGATGTTAATATAACTTTTTATCCGTTACTTAATTACGGACTGCTGATAGCAGAGAATCCGGAAAGAAATAAGAGAGGTTATCCCCTCTCATTCTCTTCATCTTTTTTCTTTCACCTATCCCTCCACTCGAGGTAAATAGTTACGTGCTTCTAAGAAAGAAAAAAAAAAAAGAAAGAAAGAAAGAAAAAAGTGGGCTCTCGTCCTTTCCCTAATGGTATTTTCTTTTTAGCTCCTTCCTACGTAAATACGACGTTCGTCGGAACCACCTTCTCCACCCCCCCCCCCCCTCCTCTCCTCTCCCTCTTCTCCTACCGAGACACGCTAATAATCTTCAATTTCTTCTCATCCTCGAACCTCTTAATCTGCTTGGTTAATTTCAGTTTGCAATTAGTGTAAGAGACAAGCGCTCAAGTAATGCTCGCACGGACGATTGTGCACTTTATCCTTTTCTCTTTCTTTTCTTCCTTCTTTCCTGTCTTTTCCTCTTTTTTTATTCTTGTGGATATACAATGAGTAATTTTTGGACATACATCGAATATATGACGTTATATCGTTTATGAATCATTCGATACATTTGTTTAGATCTCCGCGGATATTATATTCGTATTACACCAGATGGCATAATATTAAAAGAATATCGATATTGACGATCATAGTTCATCCAGTAACGTGACATAGTCGTCCTTTTTTTCATTGCTTTGCTTTTTACTTTTTCGTTTCTTTTTTCTCTCTTTTTTTTTTTTGTTTGCAGAAGGACTTTCGAACGGAACGAACGAACGAACGAACGAACGAACGAACGAACGTTCCCTCGCCTTTATTATTCCTCCGGTTTGTTTCGAAATCGCACGATAGCTACGCGTATCCTCGTTCTTCCCTCCCCCGCAGTGCTGTCCCGCGGGAAGAAAAATTGTATAACTTCATAAACGTACGGCTCGCGCGAACGCGTGGGAGTCTAAAGGGAATCATATCCGGACCCGATCTCGTGGACCCGGGGGTAAAAGAATTCACTCGCTACTTGAGACTCGTAAAAACAATTTCGTTCGGTAAAAAGGAGGGAACGCGATGTCTCTCGCGGTCCGCCCGGTAAAAAGGGAAGCCGCGACCGGTCGTCAACTTCTGATTTTAATTAAAGCAGGAAGAAGAGGACGACTCGAATTGGAACGCCGGATTCTCTTTTTCGTCGGGATCGAGGAACGATCGTTATTGCCTGCTTCTTTCCCCCTTTTCGTTCTTCTCAGGTCTCTCACTCTTCTCTCTCTCTCTCTCTCTCTCTCTCTCTCTCTCTCTCTCTCTCTTTCGTCTTCGCTCGATATCTCTTTTGCTCGTTTTGCCTACACCGACAGAAATATTCGCGAAGAGCTCCGCCTCGTTCGGCCATCATGCTTTCAGCCAGCAACACCGATTATTAGGTATCGTAATGCGTATTTTCTTAAGCGCGACGCTGATTTTTCAAAATTCCACGAGCGAATTAATGTTATTAATTTATCGGAGGCCGAAATGGTCGATATCAAGATATCGACGAGCCGTACACGGTCCGCGAGAGGAAAGATACGTTTTATACTAATAGTTTCCGATTTACCAAGGAAAGTATCGTTAATTTACATTTTACCTCGGTTCGAAGTTTCTATCGTTGCGACATTACTCTATACGACGTTTACTTGCGATAGGACCATATCGATATTAATTATCGACGATAATCCATTGATCGAAAATACACATAAAACTAATGCGTATAGCTCTCGCCATTTCTGAATCTATTATTGGGGGATGAAATAACCGACAAGTTTCAACCTTCAAAAGTAAGTAACTAAGTAACTACGTTATTTCTCGATAACACGCTATAGGATATCTCGTTTGGAACAACATAGATCGTATATTTTAATTTTTGTATTATATATTTATTTTTTCTTTTTTTTCCCTTCTTCTTCTTCTTATTTCTTTCTTTTTCAGACTCCCCCGCCCTTTACGAAAACGACCATAATAAAGTACCAATAGCACACTTTGAACATTTCCTATGTTTAGGACCGCTACCCTAATTCATAATCTAATCCATAAATGTGACATCGTACGGCACCCTCTCGTTTTACTTCGTTTTCGTGGATATCGATCAGCATCCTGGGTCACGAAAGTATGATAAAAGCAAAAATATAAAGAGAGAGAAAGAGAGAGAGAGAGAGAGAGAGGAAAAAACAAGAAATGAACGTAATGCGCGCGCGCACGCAGGACTGGTTTCCGATGTCCTTTTTGCTGATTCATTTTGGCCGCCCACAAGCTCCCATAGGCGAAGATTATATTCTCCCTCTTTGCGAACCAACCGAATCGGCCATTCTCGTTCAGGAATCTCTGCTATCTCTGTCTCTCTCTCTCTCTCTCTCTCTCTCTCTCTCTCTCTCTCACTCTCTATTTCTCTGCGAAATTCTCCGCGCACGATGCCGATTTGCATATTTGGGTAGGTTAAATCTAAAAACGACGCTCGCTATAGCCGACCGCCAAGATTGGGTAGACGCTAAATGAGTCCACGGCAATCTCGTTGCTCCGGGGAATCCGCGATCGGCTGGCGTACGGCAGTGTCGTAAAGATCGAACAATGTCGCACGGGCTCGCCCGAAAGCCGATAAAATCGTTGAATTTTCTTACACGCCGCCGTTCCAATCAACGAGATAGTCCGTCCGACTATTCCACCATGATACAGCTTATCGACCCTTTGCGTCTCGTTAACCATGAGATTATTGATTAATCTCACTTTGATAAGTGATTTCACCCGTCGAACGTTCCTTTGAATTAATTTAAGACATCTCTCAAACTTGGTTGGGTAGTACACGGTACGATTCAAAAATTCATGGATCTTTGATGTAAGAAAATTTTATATAAAAACGCCACGTTTTTCTCATCTTTTTTGCTTCGTCGAATGATTTATTGTATAAGTCATTGTTAAAGAGAGAGAGAGAGAGAGAGAGAGAGAGAGAGAGAGAGAGAGAGAGAGAATCATTTGTTAGGTTAATCCTTGTTAAATTGCAAGATTTTAACCAATACACTTTCCCAATTGATTTTTTACCATCGACGAGCAAAAGAGGATCCTTTAATAATTCGTTTCACGTACTTTAATGAATCGTCACCAATTGGTGATCGGAGAGAAAGAGAGAGAGAGAGAGAGAGAGGGGGGGGGGAGAAAGAGGGAGAGAGTGAAATCGTGAAGATCAACGTACTATGTACCGTAAAAGTACATGTGTAAAAGCCATGCTCAGAATTCACAGTCCTTTTTCTCACAAAACGTCCCCATTTCCACAATCCGCGTACCACGGCGAAAGCTTTATGGATTTTTACCAATTCAATCTTGTCGCGAGTTGGCTCGAACCGGCTAAGAGTACTCCCTTCTTATGGGCAATGCGATAGGAATTTTTACGGCCACTTTGTAACATCTCCCACGAATCGTCCAGTTTGTATTGCACTTCGCAATGAGCGTTTCTCTTTTTCAAGTAAAAAGGGAAAGAAAAAGAGATAGCCAGAGAGAGAGAGAGAGAGAGAGAGAGAAACAGACGTACATAACCGTGAGAAGAGTCAAACGTGTATGGGTTTTGATATCGGTATCGAATTGTATTCACCTTCTCGAACGTTACCCTACGAACGTTTGTAAATGCGACATGACGGTGGTACGATTTGATCTCTTTGCTATCGATAGTTAATATCGCAATAGGTGAATTCGAGGGCGATTAAATAAGAAATTTTCTAACGGATAAAATCCCATATCCCTTTGGTCGCTTACATACGCATAACAGATACGAATGATCGTTAAAATTATTTAAATAAATTCTACGTATTGATGAAAGTTTTTCAATATATATATATATATATATTATAATTCTCGTTGAAATTATCGTCATCGTAATTATTCCCATTTAGTGTATTCAATGATCTATGTTTAGTCATACATATCCTTGCGTGTCTCTCGTGCGACACGTTCACAATGCAATGAAAATCGATGGAAAAAAATGGAATAAATTTAATATGTACAGAATCCCTGTACCAACAACCATCCTCTCCATTCCTCCGCCTCCCTATCCCCTCCCCCCCCCCCCGCCACCACCACCACCCCTACCCCGTCTCATTCCTCATCGTTTCTCGAGGTCGTAGATTCGCATTAAATCGCTTTAACCAACGTGAAATTCTCATAGTTGGAATACTGGAACGGAGTAAACGACCGAGGCTCGTTGCACGATCCGTTTTCTCATCTAGCAAGAATTTCAGCGGCGAGGTGACCGACTATAAATGCCATTGAGAATTTACGACTGAGCTTCCTGACTTTCGACGGTCCTTCTTCAACCCCTCGTATCTTACACCATCGCTTCCTCTCTCTCTCTCTCTCTCTCTCTCTCTCTCTCTCTCTCTCTCTCTCTCTTTTTTTCTCTCTCTCTCTCTCTCTCTCCCTCTCTCGAAATTCTAGTCCCGTGCCCGTCTCATTTATTTTCCTATTTGCAAGATCCTAATGACTTGAACATTTTCTTAACTGCAAAATTCCATATAATGAAATAAAGTATACCATAGAATGTGAACGTCTTATATCTAGTTTCCTGATTCGCTATTTCCTTCTTCGATTACGGTGAGCGTGAAAGTCACTTTCGACATATGGTATTATAATTGTCGGATACGATAACGTCGGGATCGTCGAATTAAAAGTTTCAACGTCGAGACGAAGCATCGTTTCCCAACGTGCTGTCCGTCTTGCCACGTTTCAACGATCTCGAGAACGTCTGGCCACAGCTGCGAACGAAAGTTTCTCATTCCGTCGAGATTTCAAGGCACACGCAACACACACACAACACACACACACACACACACATGCGTTCGCACGCACACAAACACAGACAAGAATATACCTACTCTCTTCTTCTCGAGACTCGCAATGAAAAGTTTACTCGTTATAAATTGAGGAAACATGGGTCCTGCTATCTCTAATTAATCCGATCGTAATTACAAGAAGATATTACTGGATCTCTTAATTTCGATCGGTCGTATAATAAGATATTTATAAAATAATTATCAACCGACAAATCTTTTTAAATTTGTACATTTTAAATGTTGCTTTAAGAAATTATTTTTAATAGTCAAATGATATGGAATATAAATATATATATATATATATATATATATATATATATATATATATATAGGTTCTTTTAATATTTTATGATGTTTTTTTATTATTTTAATAGGAAGCCAAAGTATCGTAGTACCCTATTAGAACAACTGTTCTAATTAATATTCGAAATGTTGATATATATGACACCGAAGGAAGGAAATAGAAATAGAAATAGAAATAGAAATAGAAAAGGGAAGAAAAATATTGGGAGAAGTAAAAAATAAGCTTTCGAGGAAGTTTCAAACTAAACGAGTTCAGCTTCCACAGCTATACATTTTTATACATACACGAACAGACACACCGTATATATGCAGCTGTATAGTCAGCCATGAATCCGGGCGTAGGAACCTAAGGTAGAATCCCGCCGGCGGGATTCTCCATTTTCCATTCTCGGCGTGGCGATAGCAAAAGTTGAAAATCGTCGGCCATTGCGAGCACCCTGTGCGCTTTTAACCAGGCTCCGACCTTTTCCTATTCGCACTGAGGTGCTACGCGGAACAACGAAACTACCGGCTCGTACAGGGCGTTTCATTTCATGCAATTTTGCTTTAACGCGAGAAAGAAAACGAATTATACCTTGATCGACCGATATATTTATATATATATATATATATATATATATATATATATTTTTTTTTATTTGAAATTTAATCATCATATATTCGAGACATCGTTGTTCAACGACGATGACATTTCAAGAATATTTCCATCGAGATAAAAAACAAAAAAGGAAGCATTACAAGAATGAAATAAGTTTCATTCTGCCATAACGTAGACTCTAACAGCCATCGATTATCTCGCCGTATATTAAACAAAAAAGAAAATGAAACTCGTAACGTATCGCATGTCGCGTTATTAATACGTACGAAATTCATAATGGAAAGTGTATTTTGTAGGGACGATGACGACGACGACGACGACGACGATAATCGCGGCCGAGGAAAACGACTTAAACGTTATCCGTAAGTCGGGACAACGCGAGGTTGATATTTTTAGAAAGCACGAAGTTACGCCCGTTAAGACGTGGTTACTACGTTCTACGTCCCTTAGCCATCTCGCTCGTATACACTCTAGACGCATTGTCCCAAGATAAAGCTCGGTGGTAGTGGTAAAGGCCATTATCGCCATTAAAGCCGACGATTTCATTGGATAAAATCACCCTGGGACAGATACAAGCGATGATATAGAATAATATACGAGTACGATTTTAATAAGGATAAATAGATAATGAGGTCTACTTGCGATAAGTGCTTCTTCTATATCCGAACCATATTTGTTCGCAACAAGTATTTTTTCTTTTTTTTTTTTTTCAACCAAGAATCCCATTACAATTCTCGTTTCGGAAGCAATATAAACAAATGTAAAAAATTGATAACGTGTTTCGAAGGACACAACGAAAAGGGAAATTACGCTCGTTCCCCCTATTTTATCGACGGTGGTTAATATCGAAGAATACGTGAAATCTAAACCAATGAATGAA
The DNA here is from genome assembly GCA_918808275.2 of Dolichovespula sylvestris. Lineage (NCBI taxonomy): Eukaryota > Metazoa > Arthropoda > Insecta > Hymenoptera > Vespidae > Dolichovespula > Dolichovespula sylvestris. The sequence continues at coordinate 2,671,674 of OU964963.1, read as the reverse complement.
ACGACCTGTATATCCTCTGTACGTCTAGAAACTGATGGCGCGCCCGCGCGCGCACACACACACACTCATATATATATATATATATATATATATATATACCATGTACGTATCGGTGTTATATGTGTGGGTTAACGATCTCGCTCGCGCGCAGATTCTATGTAAACGAAATGTACGCCCGAGTAAAAGGCAGGCAAACTCGGTACGGAGGCACCGACACACGCTTTTATGTATACCGCCTCAACGTAACCCGGTTCATTTCGCGTCCACTTTATATGCAGACCATCGCTCTTTTCTTTTTCTTTCTTTCTTTCTTTCTCTTTCCTTCTTTTCTTCTTTTCTTCCTTCCTTCCTTCCTTCCTTCCTTACTTCCTCCCTTTTTCATCTCACCCTTTCGTTTACGCGTACCTACTCGCACCTTGCCGTACTTCGTATGTTAAAGCTAAAGTCGGCCGTTCCTTTTATTCCCCTCCCTTCACCCCTACGCCCCGCCCCGTCCCACTCTTTCTCTTCTCTCCCTCTCTTTATCCTTCTCTTTTCCTCCCTTTGTATCTCCCCACTCTCTTCCTGCCCCTAGTTTACCCAGACTCCTTCGGGAGCAGCACTCCTTTGTTTAATCTTGCGTTTGCTCTTTCAGCAGGATCTTAGACGTTTCCTTTACTCTCTCTCTCTCTCTCTCCCTCTCTCTTTCTCTCTTTCTCTCTCTCTCTCTCTCTCTGTCTCTCTATCTATCTATTCATGTATATCTTCTTCGTCCTCTTCATTTTTCTTTCTTTTTCTTTCTACCCTCGTCCACCATCATCTTGCAACCCCTCCTATCGAGTCGTAATTTTTATCTTTTTAACTCCCCATCTTGTTACCACTCTTCCTTTGTCCATCTTTTCCATTCTTTCTTTCTTTCTTTCTTCCTTTCTTTCTTACTTCTTTCTTTTCTTCTCGCCTGGCGAATATTATAATGGTTGAGTAATAGAAAAAAAATATCCTCTGATCTTTTCGTTATTTCGAGCGATCCAAAACGTTCGTTCGCCGATAATCGTTTCGATGTTTAAACGGCGAATAAGGAGTTTCTTGATATTTATGAGTCTCTAAAAGCCCATAAAAAAAAAAAAAAGGAAAAAAGATGCGTCGCCGTTTATGATTTCGAAGACGAGAGTGGAATGTTGCATAATAAGTGCCTTTCGATGTAACGAGCGAATACCACTTCATAAAACGTACGAATCACGAGTTTATAAGGCGACATTCGACGTCTTCCTTTTCTCTCGCAATTGCTCGTTACGTACATACGCAACGTTCGAGCAGTCGCAAGAGGCGAGTTCACACCGTCCGAAGGTTTTTTTTTTTCATTCGAGATTGACTGACGCGTTGTTCTCTTTTCAAAATCTCTCTCTCTCTCTCTCTCTCTCTCTCTCTCTCTCTCTCTCTCTTTCTCTCTAAAAAGAAGAAAAAAAATCACGGAATACGAAGTATCGAATTTTCGTCGAATAAATCGTTATTTTAATGGGACTCATTATTTTGAGAAATTTATATAGAATAACTCAAGATATAAAATATATTTACACTTAGGATATTATTTATTTATTTATTTATTTATTTATTTATAAGAATGTCGTGAACATCGATATTATAATGAATAAAGCAATGGTACGTATCGAGAGAAACGAATTCGTTAAAAAAAAAAAAACAATCTCGTCAACGTTTCTCAAAAATTAGGTATATTTTAATCGATGATATTTAAACAACTCGTTTCTTTATTTTTTTTTTTTTTTATCGCCAAATAGGATTATACATACTCGTGTCACATTTATAAACGCAATTTCCAAAATATTAAGGTACGACGAGAAATAGAATTGCTTCCCCGTCTTCCCTTCCCTTCCCTCCCTCTCCCGCCCCCAACCTCCCCGAAGAGAAATGAATTTTTCCTCGTTGAATCCACGTTAGTTTTCCTCGACTAACTTCCTATCTATCTTCGCACCTTCCTACAAGCTCGGATCCACACCGGTGAGGCAACTTCGCGATGAAGGAGAAGGAGATGATGGGAAAAGGGAAAGGGAAAGGAAAAGAGGAGAAAAGGAAGGGAGGAGGAGGAGGAGGAGATGGTAGGAGGGATTCTCTTCCTCGGTGAGAGCAGCAATGTGCCGTGTACCGTCATTCGAAAGCATCCACCTCCTTTCATACTATACCGCACCTCCTTCGTACCGACTACTACGCTCGAGTTTCTTAATGTAATTTTCCTTTTTTACCTCCATTCGTTTTACGAGCGAAACTTTTGCCTCCTTCCACCCTTTTTAGATACCTTTACGTGTCTCGAGTGTCCTCCCTCTTCTTTATCTCTCTCTCTCTCTCTCTCTCTCTCTCTATATATATATATATATATATATATATATATATATATATATATATATCTTTTTCTCTCTTTCTTAACTATCCCCACCAGTTGTCGTCGCGCCATCCACTTTCTTTCTTGCCTCTCATTCTCCCTCCTCTTCTCCCTTCTCTATCGCTTGAAAGAGAAAGAAAGAAGGAAGAAAGAAGAAAGAAGAAAGAGAGAGAGAGAGAGAGAGAGAGAGAGAGAGAGAGAGAGAGAAGGAAAGAAGTGGAGAGGCCATTTACACCAGTCGCGCGTACTTTCGCGACTCCGCGTTGCACCTCCTTGATTCTCCTTTTACGTTCCTCGATGAGCCATCCACCTCTATCGTCCTCTAACATTAATGATTTTCTCGCGTCAATTTTTTTATTTTCATGATATCTCGACCCGTTCGTTTGGTACGAATTTGTAGTATCTTTTTTGAGAGAGAAAGAGAGAGAGAGAGAGAGAGAGAGAGAGGTCCATTCCTAATATCTTTCCTTTTTATTTTTTTTGAACTCATTTTTTATAAGGTTCGATTTTATCGAAAGGACGGAAGAGTAGCAAACTGGTTTCTATATTTATCGATTTGATTCGACAAGAGTTTACGAGCGAGAGTTCACTATAAATACCGTATTAATGCGAGCTTCATTAGATGACGTCATTTAACGATGTATACACTGCTATTTCAGTGAACCAGCAAAACCCAAGAGAGAGAGAAAGAGAGAGAGAGAGAGAGAGAGAGAGAGAGAGAGAGACGACGATGATCATCGTGCACTTTCGTATTCTTCCGAGCACGGCGTGCCAACGAAAGGTACCATAAATAAATTTCACTTATGCACTCTTCTTAGATTCGATATTTCGCGAGCTTATTTCGGTTATACGGGGGTCGGTCATTCACATTATTAGATACTCGTATCCGTGATATGAATTATCACGGATACACGTGGTAGCGAATATTCTGTAAAATACGAATGAAGATTTTCAAATCAAGCGTATCGAAGATGCCATTAGCGAAAGATCGATTTTCAAAGATGATTTTTCTCTTGGCTTTTACTATGCCTACTTTTTTTTATTTTGTATTGTTCTACATTTATTTCTTTTTTTTTTTTTTTCTTAACAGCTTCAAATCGTAGCAAAAAAAAAACAAAGAAAGATCGAATTCAGTATGCGTCATCAGAAATCTTTGTGCATTAGCTCGAAATTGCGTCGTATCGTCGAAAGATTTTCGCTGTCCCTCGAAGCTCACTTTCTTCGAGCTTATCTTTGGCTCGGAGCCTCTTCGAAGGGACGTACGAACGTTAAGAGGCTCTCGTGTACAAAGATAGCGCCACTCGATTTTCTTCTAGCCCGTAAACGCTCTCCCCGCTCTTTTCTTCGCGAAATTCGAGAGCCGACGTTCGATTCGAAACAACGTTAACTCCCATAAAATGTTCGAACTTACGTGGGATATTCAAATTATAACAATATTGTTATGGGGATCGTTAATGAAATGACGACGGACGGTAAACATCTTTCGTGAACGTGCGATTTCGAGTGATATCTTTTACCGTATTCGAATTGTTTTTCGTTTCTTTCTCGCTCCCCCCCCCCCCCATCCATTCTTTATTTTCTCTTCTTTTTTCTTTCTTTTTTTTTTACGAATTCGTCGTAATCAAGTACTCCTACCCAAATTGTTTAAAGCAAATTCGCAAAAACGATATTATAAAGTAATCTTCGATGTTTATTAGTTTATTATTATGCATATCTACTATCACGTATATACCGTATTGGAAAGATACCCAAGAATACCTAATCACGATAATATTTCTCGATCGTATATAACAAGATATATGTATACTTAAGACATGTATGATATTAGGATTTCCTAAATCTTTTCTGATACCTACCTAACCAACTACCTACCTACCTACATATATTTCCACTCTTATCAAAAGCGATTCCAAACGGATAAAGGGCTCTCTCAGCTAGGGAGATTCTCGTTGCCGTGAAAACGCAGAAATGTTGTCGGTAAGTGAGGCACGAACGAGGGATTTTCTCAGGGAACGATTTTCCTCCGTCTTCTATCTCGGTAATTCGAGGAGAGACAAATGGTCGAGTTAAGCGCTCCGATGGAGGAGGACGTTTGAAATTGGTGAGGGTTGGTATATAACTTTTAGCTCGTGTTTGCTTCACTCTTGGTAGGAATCGCGAAGGAGCGACGTAATCTTTATTATCGCGCGAATATAGTACATTCGTGCCACGATTCAAGGGGGGGAGGTGCAGGGAGGGAGGGAGAGAGGGAGGTTATACAAGAAACCCCGTCGGTGGCTGGTCGGGTTCGGTCAACACAGGGTACACGCCCCTTGTCGTATGCGTTAATTGTTGAAATGTTATTTACGATGCCGGGACAGCCCTTACACGAGCTCGGCTGACTCGCACGTTGCCCGAATGGAAATGCGGTTAACCCATACGCACGGTATTGCCGAATACGCTTTATGACCTCTGACCCTTCCTTTCCTCCCCTTCTGCTCTCTCTCTCTCTCTCTCTCTCTTTCTCTCTCTCCACCGTTTCTCTCACTTTTGCTTTGCGAATAAGGATTCTTTTTACGTCTTTTTTATTTCCTTCTTTTTTTCTATAAAATAATCTTATCCGCGTCGTGATTGTCGACGATCGCGATGCGATTTTTTCGTTGAAAGAGAAAGAGAGAGAGAGAGAGAGAGAGAGAGAGAGAGAGAGAGAGAGAGAGAGAGAGAGAAGAGAGAAGAAACTGCCAACCCATCACAAATTTAAATTAAAAAAATATTCTAATTCTTTTTCATTCTAAACTTCGCAGAACTACGTACTACAGCATGGATATTTCCATTTACGAAAGTGTGTCCTTGCTTTTTTTTTCATTTTTTTTTTTTTTTTTTTTTTATTCAATCGAAGTTTTGAAAATAATTTAATGACGACGGCGAGCGACCGACGGTCATAAATTCAGTAGGAAAGAGATAACTCGCCGGGCAACGGGGTACGACAGTAAGGTTTCTTGCGATAGGTTTGCGTTAAAGTCAAAAACGTCAGGAGGAACTGGGAACATGGTATATCAATGACGGAGAGACTAGAGAGAAATTCCAAACGTCCCGAACTAATTGGTGAACCGTTCTTTACGGTGACGGGCGTGGTGTAGTAGCGTTTGCGAGCTCGCACGTTTCCAGAATGGAAATGCGGTTAACCTAAGCCGAGACGCCAAACACGCTTTATTACGTTCCCATGTGAAATTATGCGCCGCTCACGATTCTGAAACAATTGCCACTCCAGTACCGTGCACCCTTTATTATTACTCCTCGGCGCCTGGAAACTTTCACGATAGGTCGACCGTGATAGACCGTTCATTTTACAAGATAAAGGGCGAGAATGATAAACACGTCTTAATAGCATATTTAACGTTGAAAATATATTATTAATACAACCATTCGGTATATATATATATATATATATATATATATATATATAATACTTATACAATGTTCTACGTATAGGGAATAGAATATTCCACGTTTTCTTGTGCCCGTTTTTTCTTTTTTTTTTTTTTCCTTTAACTTTCATTTCTTCACAGCAATTCTTAGAGCAACAACCCGTTCTTCTCTCCTCTCTCTCTCTCTCTCTCTCTCTCTCTCTCTCTAGCTAACTTTGTACCTTTTACAAATCTACACAGTATTTTCTCATTCATACTTTAATATCTTAACGTTCAAAGTCGTTTCGCGGTAATGCAATCGACGAATACACGTTATAAACGATAGTTAATAAAATCGAAAACGCAGGAGGTAAGAGGTTCGAAGGGACGGACGGGCCCAGTTTTCCTCGGACGAGTAACCGTCTATGTAATAACAAAGAATAAATCCTTTCGCGGAAAGTCGTTTCGGGGATACGTACAATTTCTTTTACGGCGGCCTAACTTCTATTAGGAGCGGCCCTAATGCTAATGGCTACTTATAATACGTATTGTACAAACACTTAAGCATCATTATCCTTTTACCATGGGCCATTACCGACGTACACTGCAATTTATCCGTTGTACCAAGCTCTTCTCTACTCGCGCTACCGGACCGTGACTCTCATCGTCGACGGAATTCCTCCGGGAGCTTACGCGTTAGGCGGAGGTCCTTTGATCTAAAAATTTATCGCGACGAATCACCTAAGATTCTCCAACCATAATGGTTTACATTCGAAGAAAATTCGATTCGAATCGTTTTTCTGTCCATCTCTCTCTCCCTCTCTCTCTCTCTCGATCTCTATCTCTATCTCTATCTCTATCTGTATCTATCTCTGTTACTTGGAATTTCTTCTTTCCTTGTAGGATGGCGAGAACTTCGTTTGGAATGTTACAACGATATTTTCCTCGACGGGAAAATCTTTGCAAAGAACGCAACCCTTTAAAACAAACGAAATGTATACATTTGATCCTTGTTGGTTATCAAACCGGCGCCTTTCCTTTCTCTTCCCCTCACACCCCTCCGAATAAATAAATCATAAAGACGTCTCTTGAGATTTAACTCTTAATTAATAAGATTCCTCGTTAAATGATCGTTAAAAATTAACAATTTGTGCGGGAAGAGTAATGATTTACACTGAAGAATGTTATAAATATATATATATATATATATATATATATATATATATCCATAATATACCAATCATAATGTAATCTTTGAGCGTTATATTTTTCGCCTGTTTAACGCCAAAGTATTATAAACACTTCGTTAGAGGAGTCACATTCTTATCTCTCTCAGTAGAGTATAAAAAGCTGTTCAACTATGTGTTATTTGAGATTGCATGCAACTGAGTAATTAATAATAAGCGCGCTGCCTCGTAAGATTGTTATCGTCGGCCATTAACCATCGCATTTACCGAACACTTCAGAAGAGGACTTTAGGGTGGATAGACGTTGGTTATTTGTTCTCGTCGATAATTAAGAAACAATACGGAATATCTTCGTCCTCTCGATATCTAATTATAGACCGTTTATTAACGAGCACACCTCGCTAATAATATCTAATAGGGCGTACGTGAGTAAATACGTATAGGTATGTATGCGAATATATAAGTTATTACATACGTTCTTTATGTACGGCATAATAATGCAATATTTATGGGAGATACATTAAATAGATTCAAATTTCATCTACGAATGCGATGTTATTGTACTTAACAATGTTCTACGGCCGACTGATGGCCCACATTTTGGGACCCTTCCATTCTGCTTATTTTATGTAAAATTAATCATGATTTCGAAATGATCCATAATTATCATGCAGGTTTTCGGCAATTTCTCCATGTCTATGCTTTCAATATTCATGATCCACACAACGCGGCCTTAACGTAAAGTCGTGTGAATATGGTCCGGCATTTCAACGTGTTAATTGAGTTCTTTGAGCGACGTTTAACTTAGGTGTGACCCAAGTTGTAAAAAATAATACGAAAAATAGGAAAAGTTCCGAAACAATTCGTACCGAGAACAATTTTACGCGCGGATTTCATTTATAATTTCACATTTCACATCTTCGACTCATCACGATAACTTATCGTCCCTTTCGAACGTGTAACTACAAATTATTTGAAGTCTATCGAAAGGCCTTCTCGTATGTTCCATACATACTATTACATCGGGTGACTCAACTTTATAATCCATTTAAATCGAAACGACGAAATGTCATCCCGTCTTCATCGGTATTACAATCATTTAATCGTTGAATTCATTTATCCTTCCTCGGCCAATTCGTTTTGCATCTCAAATCTTTTCATCGTGATTCCTCGAGCGATCTCGTACGAAATCTATTTCTTAAAATACCTAATCAACCCTTAATAATACGAAAGTGCGCGATTTTCTGCCTTAAGCGAATCTCGCATCATCTGCGATTCCGCAATAACCCGTCCAACTTACCGAACATATTAATATATATAAATTTGTTTATTTATCACAGCGTCGCTTAGTATTCGCCAAGGTTAATGAAGATCACCTCGTATGGTGTATCGAGATTTGCATAAGGGCATTTATCAACGTAAAGTAACGAACCCGAAGCTATCGGCACGATTCACGTATTTTCGTTTCTCATACGTTCCGCCAGGGACGTTGAAACGAATGAGAGAAAGAGAGAGAGAGAGAGAGAGAGAGAGAGAGAGAGAGAGAGAGAGAGGAGTATACGCCCACTTGATTCTCCCTGGACCCGGATGTTGCGATTCTCGAATTTCATTCTATCTTCTTCCCTTTCTCCGCTTCTTCTCCCACTTTGTTCCTCCTCATCCTCATCCACATCCTCATCCTCCTCTTTCTCTCTAAAACACGCACACACGTATACTGGCTTAGCTAGACCCCTTCGTAGCTCGAAAGCGTTTTGGCGAAATTGCTGTCGGCGGCCAAAGAGAACCTTCCACCTTGATGCTTCTACTAGAATCCGCTCTGTAACTAGAATTTCAGATCCGTAAGCACGTCTCTCATTCTCTCTCTCTCTCTCTCTCTCTCTCTTTCTCTCTCTTTTCTTTCCACAAAAGTTTGCTTCGATACACGTAATCCTATCGAACTCTTTCATTTCGATAAGATTTTTCAGTCGCGATAAGATACACCCTTCGGCGACTCTCGACGTTCGATCGCTTTCTCGAGTGACTGAGAGAAGTTTCGAAATCTTCGTTTTCTAAAAGTTTCTTTTCAATGATGTCATACTTTTTATTTATTTATTTTTTTATTTTTATATATATATATATATATATATATATATATATATATCTGGGTGTGTGTGTGTGTATAGAATCATGAGAACGATAAATAACGTAGCACGGCAAGATCGATCTCATTTCGCATAATTTACCGGATATGCATGTGGATAAGTTAATCGTACAAAAGTAAGAAACCCGATAAGAGAGTAAATTGATTATCGCGTTAAGTAGTTAATTATTTAATCTTGTAAAAGGATGATATAGATAGTATTAGGCGTTAAAGCGGATAGTTATCGCATTTTGTTAATAATATAATATAAAATGAAAGAAAGGAAGAATTATAAAATGGAGATTTTATTTTGACGATTTTTATGATTCGTTTCTATTCGACGCGTTTATACGACGCGTCGAATATCTTCGAATGGTAGCTTAAACGGAAGATATTCGCGCGCATACGAGAGCAATATCAAAAAGCAATGAGATTCGGAATTGGAAGTAGAATGCATTCGATTGGTGCTGATCTGCTTCGGATAAAATCGATATTCAATAAGAACGTTCGGTCTTCGTCGATTCTACTCGATTTGATTTTAGATTATTTCTACATGGATGAGATACCGTGCGACGATACGTTTCGCGTGAAATAAGATAAAGAAATTCAACGAATTCAAACGGAAATTTAACGGAAATTAAACGATTTTGTTAACTTAAATACATGTGTAAATACTTATATATATTCTTGCAAATACTTATATATATACACGCGCGCGCGCGCGCGTGTGTATACAATTTTTATCAATTTATTAAAAATCAATTGATGAAAAAGTAACGATTAAGCTTAAATCGTTCGATTCAATGGAGGATTTCGTTTGGTTAGAATAGGATTCCATTCAAGTAGGAAATATTTTTTGGAATCTAATAAACGTTCCACGGATAGAACGAACGAACAAATGAACGAACCACCGAGCAAGAATCAAAAGCAATGGCCGGAATACCGTGCTTAAGTAAAATAGAAAAGGGAAAAGTGGGGGAAGTAGAATTCCGTTGTCTCGAAATTGCTAGCGTTGGGCAAAAAGAGGGAAGCTACCATGATGGTGGCGGAGACCCGCCCTGTTGCTTGAATTCGTGATGCACGAACGAGATACCCCCTTCTAACAGTGAAACTGCACGAGATCTTCTCTTCTGTTTTTTTTTTCCTACGTGGACATCATTGAAAAATCTTACACAAGTATATTTTCTTTATCTCCGATGTTTTTCTGATAATTTGGTTTCTCTTATTTTTCCTCCCTTTTTTCTTTTTTCTTTCTTTTTTTTTTTTTTGTTGATATCTGAAAATGTTTCACGAAGATAACGTCGTCGAAATTGTGCAAAAAATTGTCTAATACGAAACAAATGATATATAAGATTTATATGAGAACGTTTTTATATATACATTATAGAAAAATTATCTCATGTACAATCCTGCGTTAGATTCCAATGAAAAAAATTTAATCTACTTTCGATTCAGTACAAAATTATACTAATGATAACAAAAAGTAAAGAAAATTTTTAAGTTAATGTCGACAAATAAATACGAATGAGTTTCGTGGATTAAAGCAAAACGTAGGAACGGTTGTACCCGGTCTAACCAGTAGCCCGGAACGGAGACTACGTTCTCTCCCTCTCTCTCTCTCTCTCTCTCTCTCTCTCTCTCTCTCTCTCTTTCTCTCTCTCTCTCTCTCTCTCTCTCTCTCTGTCCTTCTCTGTCTCTCTTTCTCTCCCTCTCTTTCTATCTATCTCTTTTTCTTTCTCTTTCTCTTTCTCTTTCTCATACTTTCTCGAGTGGGTGGACAAGGGAACGAGAATGCGTGAAAAGATGGCCGCTCCCATCGTGCGTATGGGTGGACCTTTTGAGTGTGTGATCGCCGGCTGCCACGTTTAGGACGCCCTTTAGGGTCAAACAAAGAGTGGAATGGCGTCTGACGAATAGAAATTCAACGCTGCTATACCTACCTATTAATACCACCTACCTACTTACTATATTTTATCAATATTATTGTCACTAAATATATATATATATATATATATATATATATATATATATATATAGATTTATTTGAACGTCGCATTATTATAACTTTTTCAAGATGGAAATTCACATCACTGAATGGAATCAACCACGATTTATTTATCTTATGTTTATTTAATGGCGGAATTAATTTTATTCTGTTATTACGAACTTATCTTATTATTAATTAATGGCAAAGTTTGTTTTACTGTGTTGTCACAAAAAAAAAAATAAAGAAAAAGAAATACGTTTCCATCATTCGACCATTTCAAGTATGAAATGTTTGATGTTTTATGCGCCGTTAAATTTTCCGTAGTATGATGTAACATTTACGATTTCTTTTGGTAAATTTCAATCGGGTATTAATTAATAATATTTCAGAATGAAAGTTCATTTATTTGTTAGTCACTTTATATGCAATTTATTGAAGGAAGGTCCTCTTTTATTACAATTCGCGAAATAAAATTAATTCTCTGTTGAATGAGCAATAAGAAGAAGAAAAAATAATAATAATTTAGAAATGATCGACTAGCTGAATACATATTAAGTTGTACTCATTGACGTTACGAAGAAAGAATTATTTGACTATGAATATATCCAATTTAATCTCACTAAAGCGCGATACCGAATATACTTCGTTATTTTGTAAAAGTGACGATAAAGTATCCGAACGTTCACAAATCACACGACTTAATTATAGGAGACAAAATTTTGTACGGAACTGGTGTCGATCGTTGTAGGAAAATCGGCGAATCAAAATAAGCATTTTTATTTTCTTTTCCTTTTTTTATTTTTTTGAGAAAATAAAGAAGTTAAAAAAGCACGGGATTAGATCGTGATTTGCCAAGTTTTGTTACTTTTTTATTAATTTCAAAGAATTAATAAACCGCAAAAGAAATATAACATTTATCCGTTTGAGCAACGAAGCGTAACAATACTTGCATTAAATAGCTATGAAATCCATTGGCAATAATTTACGTATTCTCGAAGAAAGAAGAAAAAAAGAAAAAATACAAAACGCGTATTAATACGGTGGCTCCCGTTCTCGCAGCTTTTCGCTAATTGTCGTTAATCCGTAAATATTGGATTGCTTTTTGAAAGTTTGAACGTTCTCTCGGCATATGTATATATACATATATATATATATATATATATATATATATATATATATATATATATATATATATATATATTAGACTTCGTTAAAAGTTGTTTTCGCTTGGGAATTCACAAAAAAAAGAAACAATCGGAAAGAGTAAAAGAAAGTGGTTGAGAAATATTTTTCATTGGATTCAAAGAACGTCTTACATTTTAACTATGTAGATATTATTTTTTTAACGGAAAAAAATATGTACATAGATTAAAAAAAAAGAAAATAAAAGAAAATAAATATATTTTAGAATAAATATATTTTAGAATAATTAGAACATTTGTCATACTAATTATTGCTGAACGTTTAATAACTCGTACATCGAAAAAAAAAAAGAAAAAAAATGATTAAATAAATCGGTCTCCATCGTTTCTACGGGTAAACGCCTTCTTCTTTCTTTTATTTTATTTTACATTTAATTTTCCTTCCACGCGAGAGATAAGACTATTTTCGTCACGTAAATCAAATCAATTATTATTAACACGAACGCACGCGCATATATTAACGTATACGTACGAGTGTTATGTATAGTCGCGTGGACGATAAGTCTCTTGAGAAAAATGGCGGGACAAGGAAGGACCGTAGAGATAAGGTAAGGTGATTCGAATTCGAAGGAGCATCGTTTTCGTAATTCGATCCAATTGTTTTCCGCGATCTCGCGAGGGTCACGTATCCGTTCGCGTAAAATGCGAGCGCCTTGTAAAGGGAGCCACGCCTCACGTAAATCGAAGACGCCGTCGGAAGACGACGCCACGTTCAACCAGTTTCGATCCTCTTCGTGTCCCTCCTTCGAGTGTTGAACGTTCTTTTTCTCTCTCTCTCTCTCTTTCTCTCTCTCTTTCTTTCTTTCTCTCTTTCTTTCTCTCTTTCTCTCTTCCATTCGTGCGCTCGCCACGAACGCTTGGTGCACCTTTCTAAACACGATAAGAATTATGGCTACTCGCGCACCAACCTTCAATTTTCTCGTTCTTTTTATTTTATCCAAAAGAGTATCGTCTCTCTCTCTCTCTCTCTCTCTCTCTCTTCCCCCCCCCCCTCTCTCTCTCTCTCTCTTTCGTCGATTCTCGAAGTTTCGAGTTGAACGGAGAACAAACACATCGATGGCACTTATTCGCGAACTCGCAAGAAAGAAGACGGTGATGCGCGATACGCATGTACGCACACATATGCACACGCACACGCACGTACATATGTATATATGTATACACACACACACACACGCACGCACGACATACTCGCATATACATACACATACACACGTTTTCGTGTACATTCGCGGCGCGAAATTCAACTTTCGAATCTGCGTTGTTGATCCATGACGTGCTACGTAGACAAACTTCGGAGATGGAATGACAGAAGCGCGGCGACAGGGCATACACACACAAACGCACACCGAATAAGAGAGAGAGAGAGAGAGAGACAAGCTTGTCATGTCGTCGTCTGAGAGTAACAAAGACACACCGATACTAGCGTGTGGAAACAAGACGGAGACGAACGAGCGAACGAACGAACGAACGAACGAACGAACGAACGAACGAGCGAGCGAGCGAACGAACGAACTATGGGGGGACATTAGAGTCAAGGTCCGGCTCTCGAGGAGGGCTGATTACCCCTTTACGACGAGCCAAGGACAACCCACGCGGAGGCTTCTGTCATTTCGGCAGTTACGACGCAACGCGGCTTGCGCCCAAACCATAAAAACTCCTAGCTAGATGTTCTTTCTCTCTTTTTCTTTCTTTTTATCTTCCTCCTTCCATCCTTCCTTCCTTCTTTCCTCCCTCCCTCCCTCCCTCCCTCCCTCCCTTCCACCCTTCCACCCATCTCACGCACTCAATGTCTCCGTTTTTTTTCTTTTTCTTTCCTCTCTCTTTCTCTCTCTCTCTCTCTCTCTGTCTCTCTTTTTTGTCATTTTACTCCTTCAACTTCTCCTTTTCGTTCATCGCTACCTGAACGAGACGACGAAAAAAGGGTGTAGCATGATCTTGAATAAAGGGACAAGCGGTTAACTGCTTCGAAAGATCCACCGGGGTGGATCGTTGCTATGTTGTATGCGGAAGGAAGGGTTGCCATTTGCCACGGTGGTGTCATTCCCGACTGTTCTTTTTTTTTCTATTTTATTTTTTTCCTTCTTTCTTTCTTTCTTCCTTCCTTTTTTTTTATCATTTTTTGCCCCCTTTTATCTTTTCTCTCCGCTTAAATGCAATGACCTTGACGCTTTTCCTTCTCGTACCTCGAAAGAACGCGATACAATCCTTTCTTTTATTTCTCTTTTATTTTCTTTTCTTTTTTTTATTTCCTTTCCTTCGTCTTGCCTCATAAACCACGACCTTGGACATGCCGAGCGTTTTTTCTCGCTTGCTTTCTTTCTTTCTTTCTTTCTTTCTTTCTTTTGGAAAAATCGCGAACGGATAACCATCTCTCCTCGAAGGTTTGACATTCTTAGATGTAACTCTAAGAAGAATCATAGTTGAGGCAATTTTGTTAACTCTGTCTCTCTATCTCTCTGTCTATGTCTGTCTTTCTCTCTATCTCTATCTCTTTACCTCTCTCTTTCTCTATCTCTCTCTCTCTCTCTCTCTTTCTCTCTCTCTCTCTCTCTCTCTCTCTCTCTCTCTCTCTCTTTCTCTCTCTCTCTCTCTCTCTCTCTCTCTCTCTCGTCGTTCTATCGTTCCATCTTGTTGCGTTCGTCGAATTTCCATCTACAAGTTCATGCCATATTGTGGATAGATATAGCGAGTTCTCGTATCCCCTTTATGGCTTTTGGAATATCGTAAAACGTTATTGGACTTGAAAGTTCTCGATTAGAAATTTCATTCTCCAGTTCTTAAAGCGTTAAATTATATTTTGAAAAATCGACACCACCGAAGGAATTTCAACCAATTAATAAGACGGAATTAAATGAAAAAGTTCGAGTAGGTGTAATACTTTTTACCACAATAGATATAGATATATCTATCGTGGGAAAGAAGAATACTTTTATAACGAACACGTTGTATCATCCTCGAAATGAGTTTTCCGTCGGATGTTATCTTTCGTTCATCGTTATCTTCAATTTAATCTCTTTCTCTCTCTCTCCCTCTCTCTCTCTCTCTCTCTCTCTCTCTCACACACACTCACTCTCTCTTTCTCATTATTTTCTTTACAAAGAAAATGGATGGTCATATATAGGCAATATTTAAAGAAGGCGTGCATGATTATCGATGTAGGAGGATATAAGTATTAATATTTCGCAGCACGCTACCTCAAACTCTTCCAAACTCTTTGAAACGAGTTATAATATCGGCGTTGCCCAAGGAGAACCGTTTCCATGGAGGCCCACCTTAAGTTTATACCGTTTCCAAATTTCGCGCTGAGTTTCCCACTGAACCGACCACCCGTCTTCTTTAATGCCAATACAAAAACTTTTCTACGAGTTCTACCAGTTTGCCTTGCTCACGCCAAAGGTTAGCTATGATAGCCTATCTTAACTCAGCCTTTAATTACTGGCACAGTAGAATTTTCTTCAAAATTTTCCATCTTAGGAAAATTTAATAATGTAACTTTGTATATCCTATTATGACTTACTTGATACAATATTACAACAAAATCGATCGTCCCTGTTGTTTCTAATCTCGTGAAAATTCAAATTTTATGTCTACTTCTTTAGATCGAATTATTTTAAATTTCTATTCCCCCGAGATACGACGAAGGAACATCGAAAGCTAGGACGAATTTTTTTTTTTTTTACCGGGAACAAGTGGTTGGCCTTGAAGAACTTTAATACGCTTCTAGATAAGAGCAATAAAGGTTTTATGGTTTTCCCAAAAAGTTCACTCAGGGTCAGCCCTGTAAGGGTTGTCCCTGTTACGACAAGGCTAACTGCACCTTCTCCGAATCCGCTGTATCCTTTAACTTTTTACCTGGCGAAAGAAAAAAAAAGAGAGAAAGAGGAAAGAAGGGGGTAGAACGATGCATAAGATTCAGTTTACGTGGAAGCGAGCGTAGCGAAAGAAGCGACTCGCCAGTTGCTCGACGTCGTGATATTTTTTTGACTCGATACTACATCCAATAGAAAAGGGAAACATGAAATTGGAAAAAGGAAAGAAAAAGAGAAAAATTATGCGAGCAAAGTTCGACACTCCAAATTCTTGCGGTGACAATAGGTATCTATAATTATTCTTACTTGTTATATACACATTATCTGAACTCCCGACCCGTCAAATGCGTTAATTATAACAATTAGCGAACCTTTAAATGATAACAACGTAGGTATATCGGAGAGTCTTTGCATCCATTGCATTCGCGTAACATTATCGATATAACTGAAGTACACTTTCGTCCTAGCGCGTCAATGCGTTCATTCAAAATTCGGGATATTTGAGAACGTAGCATCCAGCGACCGTCGCTTCGAGTCGTAGGACGAAGCCGTTCTCCCATAAAAAAAAAAATAAATAAATAAATAAAAAAAAGAAAAATAAGAAAAAGAAAAGGAAAATTTCTAGTGACGAAATGAAAGCGAGGGGAGGGGGAAACAATTTCGTGTTATCGTCGTTTCGTCATTCATCGAAAGGGTGTCCAAACGACGTTGGATTTCTTCGATGGTGTTATTACGAGAGTCGAGACGGTGTCGGGATCGGGCTTTTTCGTTTGTATGGAAACTGAACACGGCAAACGGCGTGGTTTCTCAAATTTTTCGTGCAACACACATACCCATATCTACTTAGTTTAAACGGAGGTGACTCGAACGATCTCCGTTTTGCGGAATGATTTATGTTCGGTTGATGGTTTGTGTGTGCAGTTGGTGGTTTTATGCGAGCGTTTTAAATGGGAGATAAACATAAAGAGGCCTTTTATGGCACCATCAAATAAACAACTTGACTCCTCCTTCTGCTTTCCTTCTCTCTCCTTCGACTCGTCGTACTTCGACGCTTCGGTTCGTCATGTGTCTTTTCTCGATCACGTCGAATCCTTCTGAGATTTCCGTCGAATCGTTTTCTCGGACTATCATCTCTCTTTCTCTTATTCTTCGGCACTTGTCAGTACGCCTATATCTTAAATTTATACGCGAACAGACAGAAAGCCGTGCCACCAAAATGTTCTCTCTTTCTCTCTCTCCCTATCTCTCTCTCCTTTCCTTTGAAATGATCACGACGAAAAGTCTTGTCTGCTTGACTTGTCTCTATGAGTTTTTATCCAACTATTTTCTTTTTATCTCACTTAACCAGAGATTCCGAGTGTTCATATTTTTTTGTTTCTTTTATTTTTTATTTTATTTTATTTTATTTTATTTTTTTTCGTTGAGAAATGTTCACTCGTTCGATTATAAATTTTTAGAGAAAAGTTACGCATATTTATTTATTTATTTATTTATTTATTTATTTTTAAAATAGGTTTTATACGTTCCTCTCGGTCTTTCGAGATACGTGAAATAATCGATAAAAGCTAAGCGATAGAATACACATATGTGCCGTCGCGTATTCGTAATCGTTATCTCGTTGTTGAATGGCCTACGTGATGCTCAATGTCGGATCATTTAAGACGCACGCGTTTATTGCCATGGTAAATGATGTGTTCCTCATGGCAATGGCTCTTAGCCTATAAAAGACGAAGGGCCGTTCACCGAGTCAATTGATATCCTACTATCACCTCTTACTGCATTTTATTGCATTTCTCTGCTTCTCAAATCAGCTGCATCCTTTTCAATGTTCATTAAGATCGAATGTTCCTTTAAGAAAATCTATGCAAACGTAAGGTAATCGTAGAAACGAATTCCATTAGCGTTTATGGATAAATTATGAATATATATATATATATATATATATATATATATATATATATGTATGTATGTATATATATGTGCAAACGTTAGAACGTTATTCATTTTAGAGGAAAATAATACAAATTTAATTTTATTACGGTCATAGATCTAGCTCCATACGATTTTTCAATTATTCTCTGACTAAATATAAAGATCTGAATTATTTTTCATCGATACAAAAATTCTATCCCAAATAACAATCGTCGGCGCTTTTAACGAATTGTCCGTCCTTAAGAAAAACACGAACATTCCTCTACTTACGTGGAATCGTTCGTTCCGTAACTCTTAAGCGAATTTTTAAATGTTCCACTTAACACGAAGAAAGAAAGAAAGAAAAAAAAAGAAACGAACACGACGATCGTATTCGCTGAGAGAGACGAAAGTGAGTTAAACAGAAGTCTACTAAATTCCTCGCTTGACGAACGAGGAAAGAGAGTGACAGAAAGAAAGAGAGGGAGAGAGATAGAGAGAGAGAGAGAGAGAGAGAGAGAGAGAGAGAAACACTTTTTGAGTAGACGAAAAAAATCAAACGAACTCGAACTCCTCGCATTCCTTCGAATGAAAAGTAAGACAGACGGTATAAAAAAAGAAACAGATGAATAAATAAAGACATAAGAGACGGAGTGGACTAAAATCGCGCGTGCACAAGAGAGAGAGAGAGAGAGAGAGAGAGAGAGAGAGAGAGAGAGAGAGAGAGAAGGAACGTAAAAGAAAAAAAAATGAAAAGAGTGCAAGCAGGGAGAAAAATGATGCGAATTAAAAGCAACATTAAATGAGTACTCACCACGTCTGTGTAAAATGCGATTATCGATGGACCTTCGACTGCTGCATCGGCCAAATAAATAGAGAGAAAGAGAGAGAGAGAGAGAGAGACAGAGAGAGAGAGAGAGAGGGAGAGAGAGAGGTGGGGGAGAAAGAGCGCGAAGGAAAGAGAGAGAGAGAGAGAGAGAGAGAGAGAGAGGGCAAGCACGCACACGGAGGCTACCGGAGGGCGGCCATGACAGGCGCGGAATTCCGGCGTCGCGACGCTCTTCCGCGACGCTCGCTCGCCACGCGGCTCGAGTATCGACCATCGACGCCGACGACGACGGCGTCCTCGGCTTAGAGCGACGTCGCCGTCGGAAGGGCCGCCGTGTTGGAGGGGGAAAGAGGGAGCGCTCTGCCCACCACGCCCAACCCCCAGCGACCGATCTCCTACCCCTATCTTCAACAACCCCCTTTCTAGAAACGCCGTCGACCCACCGACATTATCATATATCTCCTTTTCTATCTCTTTTCTATTCCCCCTTTCTTTATTTTTCTTTCTTTCTCCCTCTCTCTCTCTCTCTCTCTATCTCTCACTCTCTCTCTCTCTCTCTCTCTCTCCTTTTTTCTTTTTTTCTCTCCTACCCTCCTACCCTCTTTGTCTTGCACTTTCAGCCGGTCCGGAGTGTACTATTTTATCACCGACAGAGATTAAAAAGTAACGTTCGATTCCAAGAACAGAAGTGCTTTTTTTCAATTATGTAACCCCCGCCATTTGAACCCTGGAATTTTTTTCCATCTCAATATTTTCTCGAGAATGTAGGAAGAAAGAAAGAAAGAAGAAGAAGAAAAATACAAAAAGAATTTTCTTCGATTTCGAAAGGATTTTTTTTTATCTCTTAGTCGTCGTATATACCACGAAAGTTGAAATTGTACGTCTCGCATTATGCTCCTGTGATTGGTATATATAAGTACGCATGTACGCGTGTACGTAAAATTACTTTACTTACCTACGATATAAGATGGGCTCTTATAACTAAGAGTTTTTTTTTCTCATTTCAAAGAAAACAATAGAATCAATGATATTCCGAAAGACGTATTACTTAGACGCGACGAAATTGAAAGTTTATCGGGAATCGCCTTGAAGACTTGCATCGTATTTCCCGAGTTGGCGAAAGAGATAGTACTTAGGTAGTACATAGTTTGACTCGAGAGCGGTTATAGTAAACTCGATAATAAACCTTCGTATAAGAAAAGATAAGTTTCTCGAAGGTATGTATGTACGTATGTATGTAGGATAGGATAGGATAGGATAGGATAGGATAGGATAGGATAGGATAGGATAGGATAGGATAGGATAGGATAGGATATGATAGGATCGCGTTGTAAGATAAGGTGCGCGAGCGCTCGCGTGCTTTCGGCGCAGGAGTATTTAGTATGAAAACCGAAGATTTCTTCCCTATAACAAACCTAATGCATGGATTTGTGGCATTCCAGTGATAATTGAGCCTGGATTTCATATCTTCTCTTTATTTATCACTCTCGCGTAGGAACTCACGCGAAAGATCAAACAAGATTACTAGAAGATAAGTAAGTACCTCTTAGTTAACTCGGGTATTAAATTTAGAATTGCATTATCGTACTTGGACATATGTTGGAGCGAACAGCCCACGTCGTTCTTCCATTTTCATCCATGAAATCGAATCATTTCAACATCCTACCGTATCCGCAAGCTCCCTTAAACTCCCCTCTTAACTTCACATTTCTATAGTTTAACCCATCGAAATCCAGTTTTATAACCTTGACTCACCCCCATCTACCAATACAAAATCTTATTACATCGTTAAAATTGCGATGGATCTATTAAATTTATCCAACGACTTGATCGACAACTAAACCTACCTATATCCCTTATACCGCGGATATCTACATCAATGGATTAAATCGATGTAAATATTTTTTGTTTTTTCTTTTTTTTAACTAACGATAGACTCGGTATGTCCCTCTCCATTCGTCACTTTTTAAGTATTTACTTAGCTGGAACGTTAATTATTCCGCTTTCGTATTTTCACATGCTTTATATGTGTCGGAAAGTGTGTGTATGCCTGTCCGTGTCATTTTCGATGCTCCTGCGAATGTACAGGGAATAGAGAAAGAAAGAAAGAAAGAAAGAAAGAAAAAATGTCAGCTAGGTATAGGAACGAATTGCGAAATGCGTTAGATTATCGATTCGACTTACGCATAGGTATAAAGACGATCGGAATTCGAAATGGCGCGATACCACGCTGTCAGAGTTCGAAGATACTTGCTACCTACGTTCGAGGACTCTTGAATGAAGCACGACCTTGCCGGTATGTCTCACTCGACTGTTTTCATTGTCCACGCCTCTTTCTTTTATTCTTTCTCTTTTCTTTTTTTTTTTTTATTTTCTTTGTTTCAACTATGGCCATGTGCTGCGCGCGTAACAACCATGTGCTCGTCCAAATGTCTATACGAGATCCGTTGTCCATCGGTATGGCTCCATCGACCTCGTCGCGAAAAGCTTTCCTTACTAGGCTAGTGAAGAAAAGAAAGAGAGAGAGAGAGAGAGAGAGAGAGAGAGAGAGAGAGAGAGAGAGAGAGATAGAAAGACACAGAGTACAAGTCATTGTCGTTTTATGACGCAAGGCCATAGAATCGAGAGCGATCATCCTATCGAGCGACATCGTAAATTCTACAGAGGTTCTCAACCGTATCGATCTTTCTCATATCTTTCACTCTTACTACTATTTTATTACCCACGTACACGATATACCTTCGTACCATAGAAAATCGAATAAACATATTGTTATTTATTCACTTCGGTATTTAATCCCGACACGAGAATCTCTCGATTGTCAATCATATTAAGCTTATTTTTGGTCTAACTCTATTATGCAATAGTAAAACCTTAATACCTTAATACCTTACCCAATAGGTAACCTTATCTTCGTAAGAGTTGATTTTGCTAGCTTCGACGATCAGCTTGAAATAGTCGTAAAGTTTAAAATAATTTTTGAAAGTTAATGGGAATATATTAAATAGTCGTGCAAACGTTACATTATATAGATTCTATTTTTCGATTCGATTTAATTTAATAATCCTAACGGATTATTATCACGAAATTAGTAACGTTATGTCGTTTCAATGACATGTCAGCGAAGTAGAGTAACAGAGAGAGAGAGAGAGAGAGAGAGAGAGAGAGAGAGAGAGAGAGAGAGAGAGAGAGAGAGAGAGAGAGAGAGAGAGAGAGAGAGAGAGACATAGAGAGACATAAAGGAACACAGAGACAGAAACAGAGACAAAAAATGAATGAATGAATGAATGAATGAATGAATGAATGAACGAACGAACGAATCGTTGGACGGAAAGCAATATAAGCGAATGGAGGCGTTGGGGCGTGTCGTAACGCGCGATCCCGGTAAAGCTTCGATGTGCTTCGACGCTATATCGTCTTCAAAACCGTAAGGAAAATGAAAAGGCAGCGATTCGCCTTGAACTTGGTCGATCGTATATAATAGCCGTTCTGTTATCGATCGAATCCTGCGATAAAGAAAGGGAGAGAGAGAGAGAGAGAGATTTGGTCTGTTCTCGTTCAAACCACCAACGTTGAACATTTCATTCAACAATGAAAATGAAAATATAAAATCTAATAAAAATTTTAACAGCGCGACTAGATTATAAAGAGAATTATAATACTTTACTTCCGTTCTCTCCTTTAAGTACTAACATCGTAGCTCTTTGCATAATTTTAATTTAGTTTTACGAGGATGAACGGGGGATGACGGCTACTGGCTAACTCGAAACTTGCAACTTTGTCTATCTAGCAGGTGACCTGGCTACAAGAATGCCCATGTTGAATCTTGATGGTGATTTTCTTCTTTATTTCTTTTTTTTTTATTATTTTTTCTTTCTTGTTCAATTATTTAAATATACGATATAAGTAAGTAAATGAATAAGTAAGTAAATATTACACGAAGACACACAATCGAATATAATTTTCCAAGTACGGATAACGTGATGGTAATCATTGTCAAATGTAAATAGCAATTTTCTAAACAATGCAAACGCGCTTAAGATAATTATTTCGTTTGACGGATAGAAATGATGTATTGTTGGCCTCTGTCCTAGGTGAAACACCTAGGTTCTCTAACGCTCAGAGACAAATCGATCGTAACGTAACGAGAGAAATATTATGTTACAACAACAAAGCTTAAAGTTGTGAAATACTTCGTTTATATGACTCGTACGAGATAATAACAGTATAACGATTAACGAAGAATTAAAAATGGAAATACGTTTGAAAGGGACCATCCGACTTTAGTTATACGAAAGTGCAGTGATATTGAGCGTTATGCTTCCTTAGTACCATACTTATAACACGTTCGTCGTAACTCGTTTTCTATTCTATGTCCTCCTACGTCGTATATCCTTCTCTATTGACATTCCTTTCTTATGAGAACGCACACCACGATTTCTGGGACTTCCGCGAGCATTCCTATCACGTCAGGATAATAGCGGCTTGCATTCGACATGAAATCGAAACGGCGATGGTGGCAGGATGTAGCTGAGACGAGTTGACGACGACTAGACACCACGTTCCATCTTCCTTTTCGGAGACTCTCATACTGGGTGCTCGATTATTTCCGATCACTAAAAACTTTCTCCTCCCTCGTCGAAAGCAAACTTATTTAATTTGTCTCGAATTCATTTTAAATATTTCTTTCGAATCTTTCGCGAAGAAATTTCTTGATACGATTGAACGTAAAAAATGTTAAAGAAACAAAGAAAAAAAAAAAAATAAAGATTTGCGAGCATAAACAATTTTTTCTCTGATCGATAAATTCCTCGTTTCCTTTAACGTTCTTCAAGATTATAAAATAATACCTAGATAAATTTATGTATCTTATCATTAGTGAATATAATGTAATATGATTATAGGGAAAAATATAGAATCTAAATAAATAAGAATACAAATAAAAGAGAGAGAGAGAGAGGGGGGGGGGGGGGGAGTGAGCGAGTGAGAACGAATACAGAAAGAGGATAACATGGCCTAGCCAACGAGATTCGTGCATTCCTCGAAGAACTCGAGACGGCAAGCGATCGGAGACGGTGCAAACGACCCTCCAAGGCCAACCGCTAGCAACCCTTCTATGGATTCAACCAACTGCTCTCCACTTTACCTTATGTCACCCTGGCGGAGTAACTATTGTAACCCACGCCGTAACTATTCACAACACAGATAATTGAGTTCGTAAGGCAATCTTTATCTCGTCAAATCGTTTCTAAATTCGAGACATGTGTCGATAAAAAGAAAGTAAAGAGAAAAGAAAAAGAAAATAAAAAAAAAAAAAGAAAAGAGAAAGAAACAAACAAAAATATTCAAGTTTGAAAGTATTAACATCTAATAATTAACAAATCCGATCGGTGATATTTTAACTTCGTTCGAGACTTTTCTTCTATAGGATTAAGAGATTTATGAAATTGCGTATGGTAAGTTTCTTGTTAATCAAGAACCTCGTAAGGGGAATGATTAAATGTCAAAACAAAAAACAAAACGAGAAAAAAGAACAACAAAAAAGAAGAAACATTCCAATGTATACTTATATGGTAACTTATCCGCTAATTCACTAATCATGTATCTTGAATATTAATAAGCATGCTAAATAAGATACAATAGGACAGATAGTGCTAAAATATGCCATGCTAAAACGAATAATGGAAAAGAGAAAAAAAAAAGGAAACAACAAAGTCCTCCGGAGGTCATTATCGAAGAAATGGACTGCAATAAAGATGTGCTAATTAGTACGTAAACGCATAGGAACGTTTGCATAAGTAGATTACTTTTATGAGTGGCATAATTCTGGTTTTATTAAACCGTCAACGTAAGTACTTATACCGTCGCGAATAGTCGACGAGAGAAACGTTCTCGAGGAAGTAATAGCTTTATCAAAAACCGATCGACAAAAAGTTCCTACGCGTATCTCCTACGAATGGTCCTTAATTTAATATGAGAAATTAAGAGAACCGTTCAAAAATACATTCCATGAGTCTTTTTTGGCGTAACGACTTTTTCTCCTCCCGTCCCACCCCGCCTTTTTTTCTTTTCTTTCCCCCTTTCCTCCCTTCTCTTTTTCCCTTTCCAAAATCAAGCACGCGTCATTACTAGAGAACAGGAAAATCAAGACGTTTTAACACAAATAAATTACACCCGAATGCCTTCTATGATTTGCAACTTCATCAACGTGCTTGTAGTCTCCGTTAGTGCCTATTATTTAAAGGGGGGGTAAAGAAAAGAAAAAAAGAAATGACAGAGAGAAAGAAACGACAAGAAATCCAATCGTTCCTTGTAAACGGCCAAATAATTTATTCGACCTAATTGATTTTTTCTTTCTTTTTTCTTCATTTATGGGGGTAAGGTAGGGTTTTTGCTTTCTCTTTTCTTTCTCTTTAATTTTTTTCCGAATTGTCCATCTATTTTTTTTTTTTATTTTTTTTTTTTCATGGCACTTCAAGCACGAGCTTCCGTTTCGCTAGACCAAATTCCAACGAGCAATGATTCCGCCTTTCAAACGGCGCATATATATATATATATATGTTGTTTTGGTCTTTTTCTCTCTTTATTTCTTTCTTTTATCCATGGCGAGACACTGACTCGTAAGCACTTTTATTAAGTAATTAAAGTTTTATGTCGCTCGTCGTCCTCGTCGTTCCGTGACGTCGAGCCGTCCACGGAAGCCGGCTACCGTCGGAATAGTTTCTGCATTGTTGAGCGAGCATGGACCGCAAGGCACGCGTTTTAGCTGAACGTCACGAGATGTCCCGAGCGGCGTTTGTGTTCTCTCAAAGAAGGAGAAGAGTTTCGTTACACGTATTCCCTGTATATTCAACGATACCGTTCCTCTTCACAAGCCAAAGCGATAAACCATAGTATTTATCTCGAAGGATCTTTCGTATATAAGCGAATATATATATGTATATATATGTATATATGTATATATATATATATATATATATATATATATATGTTTGTGTGTGTATAATTTTATACTTAAACTCAATATAGTTCTTATAAATATGCATACTCAAAGAAAAAAATTTCTTTCTATAATCTATTATCCTTCTTCCATTTCATCGTTAGACTTATTGACAATTATTAGCTATTATTTACGAAATATAAATATTTTTTTTTTTTTGTTAGATAATTTTCATACGCGGACACGTATTTGGCATAAACTGTAGTCTTTACGATATAATATAGATACGTGCTTATTATTCAGATCGTTCAAATGTAACATTGAATGCAATGTATGAAACGTTTCTATAAAAAAAAAAAGAAAATTAATAGAGCGTTCAAAGTACTTTCGCATTTTTTGGATTGTTTTCTTTTCTTTTCGTTTTTTCTTTTTTTTTTTTTCTTCAATTTTAGATACATCTAGCACAGATCGCTGCTCCCTCAAAGGATAGTTTTGTTACTCATAAATCTACGCTCTAAGCAAATTTCATTTTTGACTGAGGCACTTTACAAGCAATTAAATTGATTCAATGCAACATAAACATTCGTTCCTTGCGTTACTTCTTCTTTTTGATTAACGGTCTAGCCCAGAACAGAAACGTGTATATACCTATGTATGTAAGAACATATCGCGATGTATGTATGTATATATATATATATATATATATATATATGTATGTATGTATGTATGTATAAACGTAAGTACGTAACGCGGGGTATAGGAATCGTTTAACGATAATAGACAAAATTAAAAACGCCGTTGCTCTTATAGGAACGCTCGCGGAGAAGCGGACACCTTTATGGCTTTTTGACATTTACTACCAACAATAAGTGTTCTCGTACGGATGCGAAAACGATGATCGGTTATATTTATACCCCGTGGAGAATAGTCGGTGCTACTTGTTAAAAGTCGATGCATTTTAAAATGTGAAAAAACGTATAAATATGACAAAAAAAAATTTCAATGTTAATTATCATCTCCTTACACCTGTATATAGTTAAACCAACTCACTCATGGGACATAAACGTAAATAGAAGTGCATTAATTAATCATATTTGAAATTCACTCAGTTTATATGACTCTCACTAACTCATATCTAACGATCCAACTAAATATTATCTAAATCATTTGTATTTCACGAACGATCTCGCATTACTTAAATCAAATCAAAATTGTGATCACCCTGGCGAGTTTTCGAAGAACTAAGTATCTCCGAAGGTATTCCCTGGATTTTCACCGAAATCTACGGGGCACGGGGTAAGGGAAGGTCTGCCAATCGACTACCGTTTCAACCGGTCGGTTCTGCAGAGGGGTTGTGTTCCTTTTGGGTTGTTGCACCTAGAGCTTCTGAGAATATCGAAAAGTTACGCCACCCTTCGCTAGATGACGCCACCATTATCACGCAAAATTTTCACAAATCTTACGGCAAATTTTCGACGGTTCGCAAACCGTGTTCTATTTTCCATCCCGTAATATGATATGCACCGAATTCGATCGATTTCAATACATTTCACATGCAAATATTAGATCTGACCCGAATGAAAATGTTTGAACGAATTGAATCTATTGAATAATAATACGATAGTATAAAGTTCAACAAAAATGTCTTCCCAAACAAAGTTTCATAATCGCTGGTACGTACCATCTTGAAGTTAAAACACATAGCATGAATATTAAAAAAAAAAAAGATTAATTTATCATAATACCCCAGTATTAAGTACGCACAAGGGACTATCATCGGCAAAGGGATTATTGATTTTCACCTAAAAGCAACCCTTCGATTTTCTCCCCACCTAGTTCCACCATTACCGAATTGGTGCAACTAACTTCGTTCGACTTGGACAGGATAACCAGCCCCGTATCTTCTCTAAGTTTATACCCACGATTTACGTGTCTTTTAAATGAAAAAAAAAGAAAGAAAGAAAAACTGATAAGAGAGAGAGAGAGAGAGAGAGAGAGAGAGAGAGAGAGAGAAAGGAAGCAAGCAATTAATCCGTGAAATTTGTAATAAATGTCCGAACTTGAATAAAATCGAAGATAACAAAAGGATGAATAAAATAGAGATAGTTAATGGTGAGGGGTGAGGTGGAAGGGGATGGGGATGAGTAGGGTAGGGGAGGAGGAGGTCGAAAAATAAAAGAAGGACGTTCTCTATAGGGCAAGGAATCGGAGAATGTTGACCGATTTAACCGACAGTTGGTGGTAAAAGTAAAGTGGGGGTGTACCCACGCGTGTGCACGTTGCTTCCAGGCCGGGCATTTTATGTTTTGATGGCGCAATAAACCGCCGTAAAGCAGCAGTAAAACGCATCGAATCACAAGTCCGCTCACTCTGTATTCTCTCTTTCTCATTCTCTTACTCTTTCTCTTTCCTTCACTCCTTCCTCCCTCGTACGAAGTCGTTTAAGTGGGTCCCACCGCTCCATTCGCGGGACCGTCACTTTTGCACGCTGCTCAACCGCATGTCCCGTCTCCGGACCTTCCGCTACGTCATTACGTCACTAACGTCACTCCGACGGCTGTCACATGGCCGACTCGCTGATGTCACGTGTTTCGCGCTCCTAACGCTTGTAGCGCACTCTCTCACCGGACTCGAGCGCATTTTTGTTTTTGCTCTTTCGACTACGTCAAAATAATACAATTGTTGAATTTGGAATTAATATCATCAAACCCCCCTAAAACTTTCGGCCGCTTCGATGGTATCTAATATTCGATCGCTTGATAACATTTATTATCTCTCCGTATAGGCCCACCATGTATACAAATAAATAAATAAATAAATAAATATATATATATATATATATATATTTATATATAAATATAATACGTTTAATACGTTTTTAACATTTAATACGTTTAATTAGATACATTTTTATATATGTTTGTTCCTTTCTTTATGTTTTTCACATTCGTCATGACTTAGAATGATGAACGCTAACCATAGAGCGAGTTAATTAGAAGAACCAATAATTTCTTTGCGTCGGTTAGAAGTGCCGAGAGACGAACTATCGCTTATAATGTTTATTACTTCAGGAAAAGCTTTCATTGGCATTAATTTTAACAACGACTTAATAACCATTTACGTTCGACGCACCTTCCTTCTTGGCGATCTTACTTTCGAGAATTTGTGGTTATGACGATTACGTGATCACGGTATTGTCTCTATCGTGAAACATGGTTGTATAAACAAAATATTCTCTCTTTTTCTTTCTTTCGCTCTCTCTCTCTCTCTCTCTCTCGCTCTGTCTTACATTTTCTCTAAATATGTGTGCGGTAAATGTAATTACGATAATTCGTATAATCATTATTACTAACATTATTACAGTTATATTTTCTATTAATATTAATAATCTGTAATTTCATTGATCATCCACGGATACAAATTATGCATAGTCCTGGATGATGTGTCGGTCGATTTAATAAAACTTCAAATAAAAAGGATAATATATTAGTTACAACGACTTGATGACAAAATTATTTTCCATATACACTTTATGCTTCTTTTTGCACATAACCGTAGTTAAGAAAATATAGACAGAACCTAACGCGATGGGATTATATATTAACTGTGTCTCGTCGACGTTTTGCGATTAATAGTCTTCGCCATTTATCATTACTTGCATCGATGTACGTACGCTCAGAAAATTTAACAACTTTCTTTAGCTACTTCCTTATTATCCAAATAATAATTATTTTCATTTATCGAAAGATCCTTACGCTTTGAAATGAAAATATTAATTTCCATACTAAATCAATTTTTTGTTTTTTTTTTCTTTTGTTTTAATTGATAATGGGATAAATCGTACGACGATGTCGTTGTAAAAAAAAATTTATTTATATGAATTTTTACGATTAGAACACTTACCCGCAAATTTCTCACAAGGTAAACGGTGACATCCACGGAAAACAAACTCTGTAGGTAACATAGATCGAAGTTCGCGGACCTTGACCTTATAGTATAAACGGTATATGCAATAATAAACGCTACTTAAATTACATTTTTCTTTTTTCCCCATAAACGATTCGTTGGATTTCGTCGATTCACTCGGTTTTTCCTCGACAAATAATGTACGACGTGAGATTAGATAAGAGATCGTGCTTAAAGTTAAAGGAAAAGAGAGGAAAAGAAAAAGAAAAAGAAAAAGAAAAGAAAAGAAAGAAAAAACAGAAAAATGAGTGACATCGAACATTAACCTGAAAACCTGACTTAATGCAACATTATTTATCATACATCCATACAAAATAAATTACTTCACCTAATGTGTAATGCAGGATTGCCGATATTACTAGGAACGTCGAAATAGAAAATTTTATCGCGGAAAGAATTGTTCTACGTCGTGTATCTAAAAAAAACAAAAGAAAAGGAAAACAACGAGGAGAATTAGAATGATCAGCCGAATAGAAGGACGTCGGCGAGAAAATAAAAGGGAATTCGCGAATTTCTGTGATCCGTTCGAAGATGGCGCGACAGGTGTCTCTTACGAATTTCTGGGGTGCCTCCCTTCTTTGGGCTCTAGCCAGAGAAACGGAGCAAACGAGAAACGAAGAGTCCTTGCGAGGATCAGACCACCGCCCAATATCCTTCTTTGCCTTCTGGCCTCTTCTTTCTTGTTCGTATTTTTTCTTTTTTCCTTCCTTCCTTCCTTTCCTTTCTTTCTTTCGTTTCTTTATTTCTCTCCGTCTCTTTCTCGTCTTTCTTCTTTTTTCCTTTCTTTCTTTTTTCGTCTTCTTTTCATTCTCCTCCCGAAGAATCACGAGCAGGGACGAAAATATCTCTCCAGGAAACGTATCGAAGAGTTACCAAGTTGTTGGTGTTGTTTCAAAGCTGACTCGGTCGCTGGACCGTGGCATGTTTTTTATCTGGGCCGCATCTTCCTTAGGAGAACGCGAACGAGAATACTTTCCATCTCTCTCGATCTTAACGTCTCGAGAAGTACAACACGACAGCCGATTTACACCCCGTCGCGTTGTGTCGCTGTTAGGAGTCACTCTACGGTCTCTCTCACGTCCCTTATTCCGTGGTAGTAGTAAAGAGGAAAAGAGCTTTCGCGTAACTGGAACGTGGACTCTGATCCACGAGCGAACGCGAGTTGATATAATTAAACTGGTCCGTTGGTACGGCGCGAACCAGTTTTCGAGAATCGTGAGCACGAAAATTCTTGGCCCTGGGGCCTCCGAGCGATTACGTTTCTCGTATGAATACCGTACTCCTATTCGCAGCTGCTCGTGAATCACGAACACGAGCTTTGCAAAAATTTCTTTAACGTTTCTCCGTATCGTTAAACGTTAACCGCGATACTTACGTGTGCCCGCGCCTACTTTTTCATCGTCGCGAGGGGAAGAAGAAAAAAAAAATATATATCTCGTAACTTTGTCCATACCTACGTTACTTTATTAATCATTCTTTTGAAACACATTTTTTCATAATTAATAATTATACGATTATACGACTTTGTTCGTTTTAACGAGCTATTTAGATATCACAGATAAAATATACAAACGTACCTCTGTCTTTCGGATAGAACGAAATATGAATTTCGTTTCTTTTTTCCCTCCTTTCTATTTCTTTTTTTTTTTTTTCTTTCTTCTTCTACTTCTTTTTCCTTTTTTTTTCCTCACGAATCTTTATTAAGACATCTATCCGACGGACGCACGGGGATAATTAATAAAAGTATCGTTTCCTCTACCTGGTATAAGAAATTTTTTATTTCGAAAAATCTCTCGTCATCATTACGCATTGCGTACCCGTGATCTATCCATCTTGACGTCGCTACACCACGCGCCTACGTGAGGAGATAGGAAATCGTGCGTGGAATTAGCAAGGATACGTTCGAATGATCTATCGATCCCAAAACTGTCACTTCGTGTAGGAAGGCAGAAGGGAGCTCGAGTTCATCGACGATCGACATGGGTGGCGATAAGCGCCATCAATAAGATCTCCTTAGGGCATCGTACGTCATCTATTACATACTTACGTAGCTACGGCGTTTCCTCTTGCTGCATCGTACAAAATACATAATTACGTTACAACAAACAACTGGCCACCGATAAAGCTCGATTTGTTTGTTTCAATAATTAATGAATTATAAAAAAAAAAAAGAAAACAGTAATAATAATAATGATAATAAAAAAAGCAAACAAAAATTCTAGATACTTTGGAAAATATTCGAAATTCCTTATGTCCTCTTTTCGATCGACATCGGATAACAGATGTCCTTGAAATTCATGTATCATAGGGGTACTACGATATGGAGAAGAGGGGAAACGCTATTTATGGTCTTCATAATTCTATACCCTGAATTCGTTCACGATGAAACTCGAATCGTAAACAAAAGTTAGAGTAAAATCGTATCCTTGAATTATAAAGGGATATCCACGTAAATATATTCGAACGATTATCTTTTATACAAAGTATCTGTTGAGAGATTGTTTAACATATAAAATCTGTAAAAGAAGGAACGATAAATCGTTCGTATATATATATATATATATATATATATATATATATATATATATACACGATTATTTTATTGGACAACGTGATCGATTGAAATCTTTTCATGTAAATTAAAATAGAAGACAAAGGTTCCATCTTCTTCCGAAAAGTATGGTGAAAAAAATTCTAAACGTACACGTATAAATAAAGGATGAGACGAAGGAAAGAACGACAGATTAGATTAGATCTTTTTGTTCGCGGTGAGGGAGGATCATCTATTATCATAAATTAGGTGTCCTTCGTCGTGATTTTTTACATTGTTGATGCGACAACAATGGAGAGCATGCATTTTGTTCCTTTTTACTTGACGTCCGACATCGAATGTTATAAGAAACATGAGCGGTATCTCAAAGGGAGAAGAAAATTTCCCGCGGTGCTTAGAAA
The DNA here is from genome assembly GCA_918808275.2 of Dolichovespula sylvestris. Taxonomy (NCBI): domain Eukaryota; kingdom Metazoa; phylum Arthropoda; class Insecta; order Hymenoptera; family Vespidae; genus Dolichovespula; species Dolichovespula sylvestris. The sequence goes on along the minus strand of OU964963.1, from coordinate 2,639,009 downwards.
AGTCAAAGAAGTCGAGACATTCGTCTTCATAGATTAGGTAGGTAGAGACACAGATGCCTCTTTCATATTTGGGAAGTTCCCCCTTCTTCCCCTTCTCTCTCTCTCTCTCTCTCTCTCTCTCTCTCTCTCTCTCTTTCTCTTTCTCTTCTTTCTATGGTACCTGAAGACCACGCCTTTTCTCACTGTCTATCGTCGTTTCTTACCTCGGAAGGCTTTCATCGAAATATCAAAAATGAAGATCAAAATTGCCCTTTACGTGGGATAAGAAATAATTCTTATATCTATATTTATCAGTAAAACACATAAACAATTTATAATAATCTCAATCGTAATAAAAGATTCATGAAAATCCATGTTAAAACGCGTAATTTATCCATGATCCATAATCGATAATGTCTGTCTCTTTTCAATAATCTAATGTCAAGATTGCATCGATAGAAAGATCGTGACTGTTGCAAATCTACGTAAAAATTCTATTTTTATGTATCGATCGTTAAAAGAGTAAAAAGTAACAATTTCATTAGTTTTACCTGGATATTTAATCGTGGAGTCAAATCATTTATTTTCTCCTTCGAGATCGATTAGAAACAGGCTCGAGTCACTAACGTACGTTATTTTGTTTCAGATTTAGATAGAACGAGTCCCGCACAACAACGGTAAGTACCCAAAGAATCTATCTACGTATTTCTCGACGTAACGATCGCGTTACTAAGGGACCAGAGATTGAATCGGGTATCGTGAATACCAACGATAAAGCATCGCTAAGTCGACGATTTAACGATCTTTATGATAATCTGTCTCGGCGTATCCACGCCGTTGAAAAAGAGAGAAAAAAATACTAGCCGTCTCTATCGGCCGGTAGGCTAAGAGAGTCCCGATATTTCGAGTTTATCTAGAAAATGGGGTGTGCAAAATGGGCTGTCCATCGTGAGGAACGTCGGAACCGGCTAAGACTTTTGCCCGCCCTTGCGTCTTTTTACCCTTCGAAGGAAACCCTTCTCTCTCCCTCCCCCCCCACTCTTTCCTCTCTCCGCTTCCCTCACGCCCCTTTCCTCTCCATTGCCTCGTTCTTTCCTCTTTTTTCTCGTATAACATACAAGATACCTAGATGTGCCTAAGCTTTCACGTAAGAATGTCGAGTAGGTAAGTAGTAGTTATCCTTTACGGATTCAATATATATACTTGGCGTTTGATTCTCCGTCGGCGAAAACAGCCGATAGGATTAATCAAAACGAAGAACGATTATTTTCGCAAGAAATACATACATTCGACCGTCTATTATCACGAGCAACGAAGAGTTTCAACGAGTTGAAAGTAGTCGTGTATATATATATATATATATATATATATATATATACGTTATATAGATAGATAGGATGCAGAAAACGAACGATTTCTCAATACGGAGAGGAAGAAATGATGGAGTTGCTACACCGACGATTCGCGATTACGCTTCGCAGCGTGGAAAAGCAAGAGAGACGATCAAAGAGACAGACACATAGAGAAAGAGAAAGAGAGAGAGAGAGAGAGAGAGAGAGAGAGAGAGAGAGAGAGAGAGATAAAGAGAGAGATAAAGAGAAAGAGAAGGAGAGTCTCCGAGGGAGGCAACGAGCGTCTCGCAGAGTAGTCGCCCGTCGAAAGGAGTGGACCGTCGGCTGAGCGGATCCTGCGAGGTATAAGCTTTCTCTCTCTCTCTCTCTTTCTTGACGTACACACATACATGCGCACGCGTATGTATAGATAATCACGTACACCCACATGCTGGGAGATAGACGAAGAAACACACACAAGTAAGAAGGCAGAGCGAAGATCGGAGAGAGGCGAACTTTGCGACGGGAGCGAGCGAGCGAGCAAGTGAGAAAGAGAAAACGTGATAGAAGGAGAAAGAAAGGGCAACCGAGAAAGACAGAGAGAGAGAGAGAGAGAGAGAGAGAGAGAGAGAGAGAGAGAGAGCCATTCATCTTGGCGCGCCTAGCCTGCGCCGGATTGGCGGGGCTCGGTAAAGAGCGCGCGTCGATTGGCCGGTAGTGTTTACCAGCTGGTGCCCCCGGCAGCCGGCGCTCCACGCTTGGCCGTCGAAGAGAGGGGGGCAGAACGCGGAGAGACAAGCGGCGCCATTATTGTAAGGGGTTACATTTAGCTGGCCGTGGGTTGTAGTACGCGGCGTTCGGGATAGGGGGCTATAGTACCTTCATGCATGGCCCATAAAGGATTCGTCGACTATCCGAGAAGTACGCAAGAAACGGCTTCTAACACCTGACAGAGGGGCCACGGGCTCTTCTCTTCTCTCTCTCCTCGCAGTGGTGCGCCGTTCCATCGGCTGCTGGCTGCCGTCGTCGCTGCCGTCGTCGCTGCCGTCGCTGCCGTCGCTGTCGCTGTCGCCGTCGCTGTTGCTGTCGCCGTCGCCGTCGTCGTCGTCGTCGTCGTCGTCGTCGCGCTCGTCATCGGGCCTGCCAACAATTCCGTGAACGAGAAGAGTGAACGCGCGCGCAAATGAGTCCGTGAATATCTCGGAGATGGAATCGACGGTGAGATGATCGGTTCGCAGTAGTCGCGATCGGTGTTAGCTCTCTCACTCACTCGCTCGCTCGCTCGCTCGCACGCGCGCCTATTCGCGGTTTTTATTATCCCATCTAATAGTTGTGACAAGAGAAAGAAATGTGTTGAACTTGTTGTCTAAGTGACGATAGATAGATGTGAAGGATAGTATCGGAGGGAGGAGAAAGAGGAAGAATATAATAATTACAGTCGATAGAATTCTAAGAGTGATAGAGGAATAGAAATAGGTAGAGGAAGAGGAAGAGAATAAGCAAGAGAAATAAGAAGAGGAAGAGAAAGAAGAAAGAGCGTAATAGCGATGACGAGGCATCCGCCGGCGCGGAGGACGGCACGCGGTTGCCGGCGTTGAGGACGTCGGCACGGGAAGGACGTCCGAGCGAGGGCCGACGCCGGACGAGGAGGGATCGCGGCGATAGGGCTCGATCGCTCATCGGCCAGGCGATATGAGTTCGAAATTCATAATCGATAGTATGCTACCAAAGTATCATCAGCAGTTTCATCACCAACAACTGTTCACGAGCACGAATCCCGGTACGATACAGGCCTGTACCGCTGCGAGCAGTCCGGCGAGCGCGGCTGCGAGCTTAGAATCAAGCCTATCCGCGGCTGCGGTCGCGGCCGCGGCAGTAAATTACGCACAGCAGCACAATTCGCCGAGTCCGACGGGCTCGAGCCCTCAACACTCGGGTAGTTCGGCCTCGACCTCGCCGGCGGCCCGCACCGCATCAAGCATGTATCCTTACGTTTCGGCCGCGGCCGCGCACCATCATCATCAGCAACAGCAAGCGGTCGCGGCGGCCGCGTTCGGTGCGACCTCCAGCATGGTTCCTGGATTCGGTTCGAGCGCGGCCGCAGCCTCCAGCGCTGCCCTCGCCGCGGCAGCGGCCGTCGACGCCGCGACAGCCGGTGACAAATCTTGCCGATACACCGCGAGCCTCGCTGGAAATGTCGCACCAACATCGGCCGATCCTATGGTCAATTACACCCTTGGCCATCATCATCAAAACGGCGCTACCCCTGGTAGCCTCGTCTCTTCCGCCTCGGCTTCCTCCGCTGTATCGGCCGCTTCCGCATCCATGGCCGCGGCGGCACAGTTCTATCATCAGGCCGCCGCGGCCTCGGCCGTCGTCGACCCTCTCACCTCTTGCCAACAGCCTACTACCGGTCAACCTGGTATCTCGGACATTCCTCGCTACCCCTGGATGTCCATTACAGGTGAGTACCGATTATTCAAAACCGTACGTGTCTATAGCATTTTTCTCTATCACGCTTCTTTGCGATCTCGCCAAATTCATTTTTAAACCTACCCGTACATCTACAAACTCATCGATCAATATTCAATGAGATCTATCATTAACCAACGTCACGATGTTTTACATTTCGAAACTAGCTTCGCTTCGCTACAATTTTATTTCTTTGTTTCTTCGCAATTAAACATCGTAAATTCCATCTCACGCCGAAGCAATAACTTCCATTGTTTAACGCGAAACTCGTTCGTGTCGTACATAATGCATTGTCCGTGTACTACCTTCGACGATTCTTCCTCGTTAATTTATTAACTCAAATCAAAGTGTCGATGTCGTCTTATCGGCTTCTTTCTCGCGTCGCTAATGTTATTCGAGCGTAAGCATTTAAGTGAAGTCGCGAATGAGGATATACTCAGTTTCTTATTTCCTATATCTATCGTCGTTCTTTGTACATTTTCTTAGAGCGATAAACATTTTAGAAAAGTATTGAAAAACTTTAAAGAAATAATTCATTTGCCCCGACATACCTACGAAGTTATTAGAATATTCTTCCTCGTAATACGATCGATCCTGAGATCGAACGTTATCGCATTATTTTGTTTGAATATTCATAAATATTATTTTTGCCTAGAGAATTCGTTAAATTTACAAACATAGATTCGTAATCGCGATAAACTCTGGCTCCGGGTTCACGAAGTCGCGAATTTAAAACAAAAATATATTCTTCTGGTTTTAAATATGTTATTCCAAAATTATGCATGCTTCACATATATCAAATTATTTCCTTACTTCTATGTAAGAGACTATGTTAAAAAGTCAAATGGTGATTCCGTAACGTAAAGAGCAATTAAAACGGGATACCATAGAATATAAGTAAATACTTTGATTAAGACGTAATTATCGGATATGCAAATTGTTTAAGCCTGTTTCCTATCGCTGTCTCACAATAATGTAACGATTTGATGCTAAACTCTTTGCTTTCGTTTCTCCGATCACTGAATATTCTCCGTCTGATATCATTCATTTCGTGCCTATAACGTCTAAAGATAGTCGAATAAACTGACGATCATTGCAGTATATGGACTTGTCAATAAGAAAATAACGACACATCGATGACAATGAGATGTTAATAAATTAATGTCCTTCCTTTTAATAATTTTACATGAGTAAAGTAAAGTAAACACGCACTACGTATTTCCATTTCACGCTTACTAAGTAATATTTGCGATCGATATTCTTTCTAATCCAAATATTTACATAATTAAATCAAACGGTAAATTTTCACTTCTCAGTTGGCGATAAGCAGTTTTTAATCGTACCGATTGTAAATTGTTAATCTTATAACGTAAAAACGTACCTTCAAATACTTATATCGATTTCAAATGAAAACGATTCGGAGAGATCCGATTGAATATGGCCGATCGATCGTTGAAGATCAACTATTCGACGATTGAAACGATACACTCGTCTACGAAATTATTAATAACACCGCGAACAGTAGGATACTACGAGACAAAATAGAACAACGAGGAAAAGAACGACGCGGGGAAAAAAAGAAATGTCGTCGCCGGGGGCGTAATCCGGCGCGGCTTAAATTGAATCGGGAGACAAAAAGGATTACGAGAGATGTGCTTCAGTGGTGCCGATCCTCCCTTTAATCCTCCCCGCTGGTTGAAATTATTGCGAGCTTTGTGCGTCTCACTGCTAAGAGTTTCCTAACTTTCTAATTGCATCTTGTTGGAGCGGCGAAACGCATGAAACGTCGGAACCCCCTTCTTCCTCGCTTCTCCCTCCCTTCCTCCTTACCACCCTCCTACCCTTCCTCTTACTCTCTCTCTCTCTCTCTCTCTCTCTCTCTCTCTCTCTCTTTTTATTCGTCTTTCTCTTTCGCTTTGCGTCTCTCTGTCGGCTTAAGTCTCTTAACTCTCAACGTTGTATATATCTACTTAAGTTTGTGTCTTGCAAAGGCGAGCATCCGCTAAAAAGTTCGACGAACGTGAATATCTCTCTCTCTCTCTCTCTCTCTCTCTCTCTCTCTCTCTCTCTCTCTCTGTTCTTTTTTTCTTTTTTTTTTTAAGAAGAAAGAAACCTTGACTTCGTTTAGCTTCGTTCCTCTTTCTCTTTCTCTTTCTCTTTCTCACTCGAAGACGTCATGCATTCGCAGACTGTCTTGGGAACGTTGTCGCCCGATGAAAATATCGTAATATAATTTACAAGGACGTCGAGTCTTTTAATCAGCGGACGCTGACGACCCTCGAGTACGTCTCTATAATGACATTTTTCTTGTTTTGCAGATTGGATGAGCCCCTTTGACAGAGTCGTATGCGGTGAGTAAAGCTCTTTTTATCGTAAGATCGCTCATATTTATTCCGCATTTCTCTCGTTAATTAGAATCGTAACGTAGTACGTTATATGACCGAGGAAATTCCGCTAAAAATATATTCGCAAATGCTACCGGGTTTCAATAAAGTAATACGTAGTACTTACGTACCTACATACATACGTACCTAAGTACGTAGATTTCTTACATACCTATCTACGTGCATGCATATGTATATATATATATATATATATATATATATATATATATATATATATATGTATGTATGTATGTATGTATGTATGTATTTATGTATGTATATGTTTATACATACGTCGGAAATACGCGACAAAAGGGTTCTCAAACGATATCGTTATTAGGGGGAAACCTTACGAGGAGTCGCTTATAAAAGGATTCGTGTTTCTTCCTTACGTAGGACGCCCTCATACAGCTACATATGGTAACCATATTTTTCTTCGCCGATTTCTATTCACAGGGAGGATACCCCTTATAGTTTCTTTCGAAACTTAGATTACAAACCATTTTTTTTTTTTTCGAGTGCGTAGTTCTACGATGAATGTTATTGACAATAGATGTTTATTATTATTAAAAAAACAAAAAATAATAATAATAATAATAATAATAAAATAAAAGAAAAAAAGAAATAAATCGTCGCAGCAGCATCGATTGATAACGATTGATATGTTATCGTGAAGTTCTTTATGACGTATTGTTTTGTAATTAATTCGGTTGTACGGATCAACGAATAGAAAGATATAATATAAGTTGGATAACCACTTGGTTGGATACTTAGCGACTTAGATCTGAAACGTCTAATCTTTTGAGAAACGAAAAGGCACGCCTACGTAGCCGCTACGTAATATACGTGGGATCTTTTGAGCGCGTCAAGAGCAAGGTCATGGTTTGGGAACGTTCACGTGAGTCGTACTACCGGCCGCACGCGCGAAGTTGTATCCTATTCATTTATGATACTTGCGCATGCAAGAAGGACATGTATACGGCCAACTACACCTGTCGTCACCGTGATAATGTTGCTGGCGAATAATCCGGCGCCTATCTTTTATAGAGCCACTTACGGTCGTACAATGGCGTAGTAAATAGCGATTAGATAAAATTAAAACTTCAAACACTTTTTATTTTATTATCTCGGTTTGTTTACGCTCGCCGGTTAATAATTTCATACGGACCTCGTACACCCGGATTCTGAAGCCATGGTCAAGCCTATCGTTCCTGTCGGACGAGAAAGGCTTAGCCGATATTTTTCTCTCTTGCTCGATAATATTTACAAGATCACCAGAGCTAACACCGACCGAGTTATATATGCACGTATGTACGTATGTGTGTACGCATGTACGTATGTATATGTGTGTACTTAAGTACGTATGTTGGGTATATACGCTCTGTTGAATTCGCAATTTCTCTCCTTTCTCAAAGATTAGGAATATCTCTTTATTTCTTTAATAATGAAATGTAAACTATTATTATCGTAATATATTAGATGGTTAATATTATACATTTTTATCATAATTAATAATATTAGATGTACACATGCGATTCGTTGAAAATTAAAATAGCCGTCCTAGATCATCGAGAATTATTTATTATTCTCAAGAAAACAAACCTATTCTACGTGTTACCCATCTACATAAAACGTTTGTAAAAGAAGAGCGAAAAAATGTTAAAGTAGAAATCTCATGAGTCCGTTTCACTAGCTTTCAACGATGCGTTTATATTACTCGAGCCAGGCTTAGGGTCGAGTAGAACGTTAAAGAGAGGAAAGAAAGAAGAAGAGGGAAACGATGACGGCGTGACGAGGAGTGGGCGTAGATCGCGCTCATAAAATCATTGCCTATCATCCTTTACACTTTTATGGAGCGAACCCGATCTTCGTTAGTCGTTACAACGAGGTCGCATTGCGAAAACTCTACAATCTGACTTCTTTATAGTCGTTGAAAGAACGTAATCGAATTACAACAATTATTACATTACAGACTCTTGAGAATTTTTAAGGTTTGCCCCTTTTTAAAATGCTTCAATTCATCCCTCCTACCGTAGACCGATCGGTAAAAGCTAATCTTTACAACATTTTACATTTAAATGTATAATAATAAATAATAATAAAAATATTAACGAAGATATATTTAACAAAAGTATAAGACATATTACGTCCTTGGAAAAATTTCGTATATATCGTATATATCCGTGTCGCTTAATTATCGATCGGCCAATGTCGATCTATCGTAAGGAAACAATTTTCTAACCGGCCCCAGAGAAATTGGAGTATCATTGATGGCAAGTTATAACCAAGAGAAAAAGTTTCGTTTTGTGCACGTACGGACCGAGAAGGATGGTCCATCTATCCGGAATTCGTCCCACGAAGCGTACTTGGAACGAAATTGCGATAGGTGTCATACTTTTTGAGGAAATATTCGATGGCTCCTGGATGCAGAGAGAGAGAAAGAGGGGGGTGGAAAGAGAGGGAAGAAGAGAGAGGGAAAGAGAGAGAGAGAGAGAGAGAGAGAGAGAGAGAGCGTGCGAACGAAATAGAAAGAAAGAGGGAGAAACGAAGTCGAAGCGACGGCGCTAAGAGTGACTATGGAGGAGGAAAAGACCGAGAGAGAGAGAGAGAGAGAGAGAGAGAGAGAGAGAGAGAGAGAGAGAGAGAGAGAGAGAAGGGGTGATAGTGGAGGATGGGAAAGGTGGAGAAGAGGTCCAGGTAGGGGAGGAACAAGCAGGGACGATGAAATGGGATAATACCGACGCTGCAGGACGCGGCAGCCATCATCGAATGCTAATGAGGGGTTGCCGGCTCTCGGGGCGGAGGATTCAGCTCGTAGAACGACGCAGCTTCGGCCTGATTATAAATTATACATTATCTCGCGCTAACCTCCTCTGTACACACCGAAATCCAACTAGGCGTACGTACGCGCGTTCCGTTACTATCGCGTGAACACCCCGTGACCAGCAACTCTGGTTCTAACCCCTCTCGGAAAAGTACGACAATCCTGAACTCTCATGAAAGCGAGTTTTGCGATCGTTTCGACCGTCGACGCCTTTTTCCTCTGTTCCTCGCGAGAATTCTCCCTCCTTCCTATTTTCTTTTTCTGTTTTTATTTTTTTATTTTTTTAGAAAGAGAGAGAGAGAGAGAGAGAGAGAGAGAGAGAGAGAGAGAGAGAGAGAGAGAGAGAACGTGCTTGATCTACTTATGGAAGAAAATCGTTGGGAGTATAAAAGGACGAGAATATGACGGAGAGTGACTAAAGGATAGACGAGATGTGGCTAAAAAATAGCGAACGGGTTTGTGAAGAGACACGAAGAGAAGTAGGGAAGAAGAGGCAGGTCAGAAAGAGAGACAGAGAAAAAGATATATATATAGAGAGAGAGTGAGAGAGAGAGAGAGAGAGAGAGAGAGAGAGAGAGAGAGAATCGTGTTGTCACAGAGATTATTGAAACTGCAGTTTTATGGGCCTTAAAAGCAGTTTAATTGCCGTTATATAAGTGTTTATGCGCTGCTAGCTTTGGCCTCCGCCTGCGCCACCCCAAACGTTTATTTTATGGTCATACGGCGCAGCGCGTACCCCGTTTTGTCGCGTGCCGAAAGCATCATACCAGTCAAATCCCCAGGACGACCGGTCGATTCTAAACGTCACCGTACGTTTACACTTTCCTGCACCACCTCGAAAGGCCGCCTTACTTTTATCTCTTCTACCTTAAACCGGGCTGCCGAATCGTACCGTCCTTCTGCGTAGAAAGCATCCTGCTATCGTTGAGAATCACGCGCCAAACCGATCGCAGTTCTTCCCCTCCCCCCGCTCCCTCTATACATTTTATAGCTTCGCATTTGTGCTCCAATACGAGGAGGAACCGGCGCCCCTGTAATTCCCGAAATGCGATATTAATGGACGTAAGTGCGAATTTAAGGGAGCGCGCTACCTATTTCACCTCGACCAATTTGCTTCTATACTCGCCGACGGACAAAAACCTTTTATCTCTACTGTTGTTAAGAATCGACTTTTTCTTTTTTTTTTTTTACGTGATTCCATGATAAATGCACGAAACAATGAGATTTGAATTAGAAATTTCCTATTAATTCTTCCTATTAAAATCCATACCCGATCCTTTTACTCTCTGTCTACGATAATATTATATATGTATGTGTGTTCAAAAACAGACGTGCTCGAACAAACGTACCACGATTTGTGAACTACTGCGCGAAAGGAAGAAAAAGAAAAAAGTAATCACCGTCGTTTCATTCAATTTTTGCATTTAACACGAGCTAATGCGATACGCAGGTGCGTCATATCGATATGTTTCTCAGGGTCGTGGTAATTCCAACAAGGAATAGTTTCACTTCGAGGCACGTCCTGTTTCCAACGATAGAATCCTCGAAAAAAATTTCAGCGAGACGTTCGCATAAGTATGCAACCGATGTCCCTTACCTGGCATAACGATAATATGCATGTATGCAAACGGTCAAGAGAGAGAGACATATTGTGGACATTTGTATAGAGCATTCGTAGGAACGATGCAACGACTCGTACAACTGCATCTCGGAGTTTACCCGATAACACTACAGAATGGCTTGGAGGGGGGGGGGGGGAGGGAGGGCGGGCTCTCGTTCATCCACTTAAAAAGTTCTCTACCCCGTATTCCGTTCGGATATAAATAAATACGTCTCAATTTTATTACTACAACTTTCATTTTCTTATAATTATTACATCCCGGCGAAATTTCATTCTCACAATCATCCCCTTTTCTCGCTTTCAACAAAGGTTAGAACTCTAATGGACCGAACTTTAATAGCGAGATGCTTTGATGAAATTACAAAACTTTCTTTTTTCAAATACTTTCATTTTTTTCCTCGTCCTTTTTTTCTTTCTTTCTTTTTCTCTTTCCGTCACTTCGGTGACAACAGGGAAGTAAAAAGCCACGTACCCCTTCACGGCAAAATCTCGACTCTTTTAAGGGATAGCTACTTTTTTACCGAACTTTCTCCAATACCCTTTTTGTCACGATTCCCGTCATGGACAATTCCGAATAGTAGAAAGTAAAGTTTACCTGATCGACAAGGATCGACCGATCGCCGTGCGTAAATCACCGATGCTTTTTTTTACTGCTCTAGCAAAGTGAAAGTAAAGGCTTCTTTGACTATATCTCTGACGAAAATAAAAAAAAAAAAAAAAAAGAAGAAAAAGAGTAAGAACATTTTTCTAGATAGACTCGATCAAATCTTAAAAATAGAAATTCTCACTATCATATTTATTTCATGATCATTATCGGAACAATTATCATACTATTAATGTTGATAAAAAAAGAAAAAAAAAAGTATTACAATTGGACGAATATTAAACGAGTGAATACTATTATAACGTGAATAATTTTTCTTTTTTTTTTCTTTTTTTTTTTTTATCACGAATTCCAGTTCAATTCGATGAGATAACGATTTTTCGAGGAACAACATTTTTTCTTGTTTTGTGATATCATTACACTGCGAAAACATTATACGCAAATATAGTACTATTACTCATGTAATTGTGTTAACGATTCTCATGTCATTACACTTTAAGTATATAACTCTTCAAGTTCGTTTTGCATCATGCTCGTAACTTTTCGAACTTATCTTTAAGCGATAAATGGTTAGTAGATTCCTTGAAAAAAAATATTTCACCGTATATCCAAATGTATTCGTCTTAATATCTATGCGTTTACGGGCGATGTTACAAGTGAAAGGCAGTCTTTATCAAAACGTATGAAATTAATAAGAAGGAAAGAAAGAGAGAGAGAGAGAGAGAGAGAGAGAGAGAGAGAGAGAGAGAGAGAGAGAAAGAGAGGACGAGAGAAACGTCGTCATCCATCGGAAGTAATCGTTTGAGTTTTTACGACGTGCCAGATTTTCCGATATCCTCGTAAATTTCTACTAATGCCGCCGTATCGTTTCATTGCCGTATAAACAAAACGCATGGCTCCTGGCTCTGATTCTTTCTCTCTCTTTTTTTTTTTATTTTTTATTTTTTTTTTATTTTCTTCCCTTTCTTTCTTTATCTATTCTTTTTTTATTTTTCATTTCTATGTTTTATTATTTCTTTTTTTTTTCTTTTATCACCACACGATAAATTCATCCTATACTCTTGATACATTTTAACGCGACGATGTACAATAGTAGAAAAACAACACAAATAATTGGCTTAACGACGTGGCTCGATTTTGTGGTCGCTTTTAAAGTATGAAAAAAAAAAAAAAGAAAGAAAGAAAGAAAGGAAAAATAGAATACGATGTAAAATAGGAAAGGAATCGTGGTTGTTTTTTTCTTTTTCTTTCAAATAAAAAGAAATTTTATAATTACTACCGACGTAGTGGGATGCTCTTAACCGATCGAAGCGTATCACATAAGTACTTCGATAAAACGTAAAAGTTTGATCGCTTCATCGTAAAAGATCGAAGTCTTTTTTCGGGAGAGTAGTCAGATAAGACAGAAAGGTATTTCGACGGACGTGCTCCTTCTCTCTCTCTCTCTCTCTCTCTCTCTCTCTCTCTCTCTCTTTCTTTTTTTTACGTTTGTCAGTATTCCCAGAGAAAGTAGATTTTAGTGGTTTAATCTTTTGTTCTAGTTGCAGGAAGCACGTGCGATCCTTGCAAAGACTCTGCGGTCATTCGTGTTCTAATTTAGAAAGGCAGCCATTAACCTTAATGAACTGATTACCAAGGGAGCTTGGCTAAGCGCACATATAATGTACGCAAATACATAGGATACGTAGATAGGTGTATATAGATATACGACGGTTCCCGACGATCGCAAAAAGGTTTGAAATATCGAAATGTACATGGACGTAGGAGCCTCCCATCTGTTTGCCAGCATACCCTGCTAATTATTGCCGGATGGTATAATTTATCGCAATTATACCATCACTTTTATCTCGGAATCGCTTATATTCTCTCTCTCTCTCTCTCTCTCTCTCTCTCTCTCTCTCTTTTTTTCATCTTTCTTGTTTTTCCTTTTTTCTTTCTTTCTTTTCTTTTCATCGCACTGGATTCCATATAAGGAGGCTTTTGACCGTTCTCATTCGAATTGCTTTAACTCCGATCGACCGCCTAAAGTCCTGTTCGTGTAACCTTCGCTCTATTAATTTACTCGACTCTGCCATTTCCCCCTCGGATACACGGCGAAAGGCCCCCGTAAGATCTTCGCCGTTAAATTACGCTCGAACCGCGATAGGTAGGTAGGTATATTGGCGTTCGAAATCGCGGATTTCAATTAAAATAATCGACTCTTCGTTGTAACGAGCAAAATGAAATCACTCGCTCGCTCACTGAAATAAGAACGAAGCACGTGCGAATCGCGATCGCAAATTCTTGCATATTAGTCGAATACGCCCCTCCTTTCTATGCTACCGTATTTAGTCGCATTAACCGAAGATACGTATCGAATGATTTTCCTCTCGATCTTGAATAATTCAACGAGTCACCGAACTGAAACACAGTGGGAATTTGTATTCCATAATCGTTGATCTGAACTTAGATACTAATTGCTATTCTTTCTATCCCGTCGACGCGGCAATAGCAATTTATATTAATGTTTCTTATTATTTACTCGATCCATATTATATCGGATATGCATCGTTAGAAAAAAAAAAAAAAAGAAAAAAATCAGGTGTACTCACGCCAATATTGTTAACGATTCATCAACTGACCAAATGTAATTATGATTATTACTACCACTCGATTGTCTGTTTCTTTTTTTTGTTTTTTTTTTTTTTATTTTTTATTACGACTTATTCAAGATTTTTATCCGAATTGCAAAGACAAACTCGTAATCGAGGTACAACTCTTTTTTTTTTCAATCTCATTTGCCATCGAAAGTCAAGTTCAAGTGGAGAAATCTCTCTCTCTCTCTCTCTCTTTCTCTCTCTCTCTCTCTCTCTCTCTCTCTCTCTCTCTCCTTTTTAAAATCTCACTCGTGAAATTCAAATTAAAGAACCCTCGTGCGGTTCGTTTCGGTCGTTCGTTAAGAAGAAGAAGAAGAAGAAGAAGAAGAAACAACAAAAAGAAGAAGTAAAAAAATACAAAAAGTAGTCGAATCATACAGAAAGAAGGTAGATTTCTAAAACGTGTAACGAGTATTTACCCTCTCCTCCTACTCGTGGCGATTTGGACCATTCGCGTTACCGGCTCGCTTTTGGCCCCTTTTAGCTAAAAGTTTCTCTCCCCGTAACAAACATCTCGTTTCAGGGAGAGTTTTCAACAGATATCGCAATTCTCCTCCGGTCGGTCGGTCGTCGTTGCTAGCGTCAAACTTCTCTTCATCTCTATGCCGAAACTTTAGTTTACCGTAGTGTTTAAGAGAAAAATCGCCTTTTCTCCATAGCGGAAGTTCGTCCTGGATAGTCGAGAGTATCTCACCCTTATCCCTCCAAGTCCCTTCACTCATTCTCTCTCTCTCTCTCTCTCTCTCTCTCACTATCACTCACTCACTCGTTCTCTCACTCTTTCTTCCTTTACCTCGTCCGTGTTTGTCCAACGACGAATTCCGAAGAAAACTTTCTTGATGCAAAATGAAGACGATGCTCTTTTACATTTTATCTTGATAACCTTTCCCATTTATGCCGTTGGGATAAAAGGATTAAAGCTGGACTATTTTTCGACTGGATTTCTTAAGAATCTTTGGGAGTTTTCTTCATTACACTAACCTCGGCCAAATCGAATGGTAAATATATATAAGAAAAAAAAAAAAAAAGGGAAAACGCGTTACGCGTTTCACTTCTCAACAACGGCAAATCGGATTTCCTCGAACCACCCCCTCCCCTACTCCCGCCCACTTTTCTTTCCACGTCCTGTCGTACTCTCGTGGATTTCAAGTTCATCGACGGCGTTTCAAAGGGAAACGAGCGCGCGGGATGGTCGTTAAAATCGAACGATACGACGCGTCGAGCGGTGTCGGTTACACGCTCGATAAAATTTTACGAGGAGGACACACAGAGCGATAGCGAGAAACGCCTGACGACTGACGAAGATACCCGATTTCACGAATTTTTGACGAAAGTGAGAAGGATCGAGATAATATATTTTCGTCCTTGAGTCATCATACGTATTAACTATTTAATAACGGATATTCAACAACGTAAGTAGACACTTTTCCTCTCATATAATTTTTAATGAATTATACGAACGATCTCTCGATTTTCTATTGCCGATAGTAGAAAACCTTTAAGGAAGAACCGTGCGTTCCCGTCGACGTTATAAAACTGACTACCGTACTACGACTGTAAACGCTTATCGTAGCCGGAGATAAACGTAATAGTACTACGACCTTCAAAATAATTATTATCTATACTTTCTCTTCTCGGCGTGTCATTCATAGAATTACAAGGAAAGAAAGAAAAAAAGAAAACAAACAAAACCTTCGTTAGGAGTGTCTCAATGAAATGATTCATTCTCGCATTCTCGAAGGTGAACATTCGTTTCTCTCATCGAATAACTCTGAAATAAAAAAAAAAAAAGAATAAGACTCTCGCGTACCTCGAAACGGTAACCTTCGGTTTCTCTCTAATCAACCGAATCGAATTACTACAATATTGATAACGACGCAGCGGCTGTCTATCGTTATAAGACTAAATAAAAACATAATAAAAAGACGATTACTCATCAACATCAACATCAACATCATCATCATCGTCATCATCGTCATTATGATTATTATTATTATTATTATTATTATTATTATGATTATTATTATTATTATTATTATTATTATTATTATTATTATTATTATTATTATTATTATTATTATTATTATTATTATTATTATTATTATTATTATTATTATTATTATTATTATTATTATTATTATTATTATTATTATTATTATTATTATTATTATTATTATTATTATTATTATTATTATTATTATTATGATTATTATTATTATGATTATTATTATTATTATTATTATTATTACTATTATTATTATTATTATTATTATTATTATTATTATTATTTTTATTATTATTACACATAATCAAGTAGCTGTACAAGCTTCATCG
Source organism: Dolichovespula sylvestris (assembly GCA_918808275.2). Lineage (NCBI taxonomy): Eukaryota > Metazoa > Arthropoda > Insecta > Hymenoptera > Vespidae > Dolichovespula > Dolichovespula sylvestris. The sequence goes on along the minus strand of OU964963.1, from coordinate 2,622,824 downwards.
ATAATCGTTAAAACCGCACGCGAAATCTTGATAGAGTTAACAGTTCGATACATGTATCTTTTCTTATCATCGACGATCTCTTTATCTTATATTATTGTAATGAATCCACGTAAATGAACGCTTATACGTGTATTCACGCGAACGGGGTGGGTGTTGTTTAGAAGAGATTGCGCGTCTAAGAACCGATCGAGGAGAAGATCGAAGGGATCAAATTTACGGTACTGTCTAGAAGGAGACAAAAGAATGGAGTTACAGAAACGTAGTTGCTGACATACAGAACGATGTTGACCGTGCACAGGAACGGGTAAGAAAACGTAGTCGGCACCTCGAGCGTTGCTCGCTCGAAGGCACTCGCTTTGAATCGTAGCCACGTTCGACTGGAGCTCAGTTCGCGCGACTGCTCTATCTCTCTCTCTCTCTCTTTCTTTCTCTCTCTTTCTCTCCTGTTCTCTATATGACTGTGTTACTCTATGTCTCTACGACGTTGTGGCACGGGACTGTAGTGGAGAACGACCCCCTGGCGAGCACTATCGTAACAAATGTGGCCGTTTGCATAACACGACGACGAGCAATTCGGGCAGGTTTGACGGTGCGCGATATAGACCTTTAGCCATAGCATGTAAAGAGAAAGCGAGCGAGCGAGAGAGAGAGAGAGAGAGAGAGAGAGAGAGAGAGAGAGAGAGAGAGAGAGAGAGGTCAGAGTTAGAAGGGAATGGAAGAGAGACGAGGGCGGATCGTGGTCGAGGTATAGGACGAGGGTTCGAAGGTAGATAGTAGGGTGGTTCGCTCTCCCAGAGGGCTTCTGTATAATCTATGCTCTGAGATAGCCAATACCGAATAGAGAGCTGCATCCTTCTCTTACTCTCTTTGTTTCTCTCTCTCCCTCTCTCTTTCCCTCTCTCCCCTCCGTTCTCTCTCTCTCTCTCTCTCTCTCTCTCTCTCTCTCTCTCTCTCTCTCTCTCTCTCTCGTTCTCTGTCCGTTCTCGTAGTAGCCCAAGCCGCATTTCGAATTGGTCGGAACAAAGTGTGCGTTTGACGTTTACCGAGCTTTCCTTTCTATTCGCAGCTTCGATTTCATTGCTGGCTCTCCGTTAACCGTTCGACGGTGGGAACGGCTCTTGTATACTCGCTCAAAGATACTTAGAGATCTGGTAATAGAAGTGATGCCGATGACTGAGAACAGACAGATCGTTTCTCTTCGTTTCTTCTCGAAAGTAACGAGATGGATAACAGATGAACGAATTTACTAAAAAAAAAAAAAAAAAAAGACACGAAGAGAAAAAAGAAAGAGAAAAAGAAAGAGCAAAAGGTTTGTTACGTCTGGAGAAATCGCTAATTAGTCAGTCATTCAAACGATTTGTTATATCCCCACATATGTGCATATGTTTATTGCGAATAAACCGTATCGGATTTCATCTAGGCTTCGACGCGTTCAAAAGTATATTTACACATCGTATCTCGTAGTTCGGTTAAATGCTTACATCAGCACTGCGTATTATACAGTGACGTCTTTATCCTCACGCGGTCGTGACGTTTCACGTAGGATTTTAGCCAGATTCCCTCGTATTCGTTCATTGCCACACGCTCAACGTTTTCCTATTATTACGCCCTTATTACGAGAGAGTTTACAAGGACGTCTTGCAATTAACCCGCATCGCAAATCTAACTCCGAACTGAACCACCTACCGACGGCCCGCATTGTCCCTCCAACGTGCATTCTTATAATCATGAAAAGGGTGTTAACTCCTTGATAAGCACGTAATCCGTTCGACAAATTCTTCGCGATTTTGTTTATCGCGAATGCACCAACAAACAATATATGTCGGACAAACGATACGTTGAAACTTCCATCTCGATTATTTATGCACGATCATTGCTACGTTTCTTTGAAGTAAAAAAAAAAAAAAAAATAGAAAAAAAGAAGAAAAAGAAAAAATAACACACGAGAAGCAAAAAAGAAAGAGAAGAGAGAAGTCACGGTAAATAGAATGGAAACCGTTTAGCTAACTTTAGCCGGAACGAAAGGGTCACGTACGTCCATTGAGCAAAATCTAAAAGCACGATACGAGTCTGCATCGAAGCGACGAACCGTTTTACAAGTTATTGACCCTCACACGAGGTCTATAGTGAAGTAGAAGAAGAAGAAGCCTTAAGGGAGCAAGCACGAGGAATTATTTCGACGTCGAGAGAGTAGTATGTTCGAGAGGAACGCTATTATCCATCTTTATCTATTCTCTTCTGTCCTTCCGAGTTTACTTTCTCATTTATACGATCATTAGATTCGATTTATAACGAACGTTACTAATTACATATTTTAATTCAAAGTAATGAACGAATATTGCCGATATATCTCAAATCCAACGATTCCTAACATCTTCGTAATAAGTTATATAAATTCGTATCATGTGCCTTTGACAATCCGGTTCCTTTGTTCCTCTTTCATTCGATGGACGAAAAAGCGTTTGAATCGAAACAAAAAAAATATGATCACCAATGTCTACACCAAATCTGTGATGGCAAGGGAGAAGGGGGTAACATTGCGAGGAACGTACGCATATATATATATATATATATATATATATATATATATATATATATATATATATATATATAGTTGGCGAGCGATCTAGTCTGAATATCGGGCAGGTACGTCGCCGTGCTCTTTCACGATATACCCCTGATACAGCTTATCACGACTTTTATCCCTCGATAAAAACTAAAGGCCCCATTTCCAGCTTTTGTACTGCCCGCGGCTTCAGTGGAAGGTATTGCGCCTGCTTCCCCAGCTTACCTCTACGTACATACCTACGTGCATAGCCAACCGGTAGCTTCGTTTGTTTCTCTCTCACTCAATCCCAAGCTATATACATATGTATACTTACATATATATATATATATATATATATATATATATATGTGTGTATGTATGTATGTATACGTGAAAAGAGAAAGAGAGAGAGAGAGAGAAAGAGTCACATTTTCTAGCTGTGCACAGCAAATACGATAGCTGGCAAGTTTCTACATAGACTACGTGGGCTCGTGTCTCGCGAAGAAGAAAAACATGGAAACGTTCGTATGGTATGTACAAGTACGTACGTATGTACAACGAGCCTCAGTCTATTCGTGTTAGAGTCCGTTCTACGAAGTTGATCTCCTATACCCCTCGACGGTAATGTTCGATAGTAGTGGTGGTGGTGGTGGTGGTGGTGGTGGTGGTTGCCGGGTGATCGAGGACATTGGTGGGGGGTGCCAAGTCATAACGAAGGGGTCGGGAGGATGGTGGAATCGTTACCGGAGCCTGCGAACGAGAGCGCATGTGCGTTCTATTCCCTTCTGCCGAGCGCATTGCATCCAAGGGAGCAGCCATGAAGGAACGAGGATGCGGAGTTCGGAGGGCTCGCTTGCTAGCTGGCTGGCTTGCTGGCTGGCTGGCTGGCTAGATGGCTGGCTGGCTAGATGGCTGGCTGGCTAGATGGCTGGCTGGCTGGCTTGTTCGAAGGTGGGGATAGACCCCGTGGGAGTTCTTCTATCTTACTGCTTTTATTATATGCGTGTTTGCTTAACGACTCTTCCTTCTTCTTGGTCCATGGACCGTGTAGTCAGCCAGTCGTTCCATGATCGCGCGTAGATCGCGCTTTCGCAAAATGCATTTGAATCCCAGCCTTTCGACGATTTGATAATGACGCATAGTCGAATCATTGTCGTACGCACAAATTCGCAATGTTAATCCCTCGTTATCAATGCTCCTATGCAAATGTTCAATCGTAAAACTTTCAATCGATAAACTTCGTATTTAATGTACGTAATAATCTGATTATTTTATTTCACACACTTTCTCGATCGATATTTTGGTGAAATGAAATTTATTAACAATAACTATTGAGTGATGAATTTTTTCATATTTTGTATTGTTTTCATTTTTTGTTTTCTTTTTTTTTTTAACTTCAAATTATTTCCTCGCGCGGTTGACAAGACGAACATTTGCAAGAACTTTTTGTATCGAATTGCAGGAATTAATCAGTGTCTCATATGCAACCGCAAAAGATAAGATTATAATCTCACGAAAACATTCGTTCGTATATACTGTTTCCTCCATGGAATAAATAATGATCCTCCGTCATGATACACACGTTTCACGGAAATACAAAATTATCAGGGATTATTTTTCGTTGGTAATATCTCTCTCTCTCTCTCTCTCTCTCTCTCTCTCTCTCTCTCTCTCTATCTATCTATCTATCTTACTCTCTCTCGAAATTTATTTATACTATACGAAGGTTTTAAACATGTTGTACTCGCCTTGAACTCAACAGAGGTATTATAAGCCATCAGACGCAATGAACTTAGAAGACCTTGCGTTATTGCTTGAATGCGCTTAAATAATGTGTTGAGGGAGGGCGGGAGATAGGGAAGAAGGGAAGGAGGGAGGAGAGAACGCGATACAATGGACCGTCTAAACTAGGCTACTGGACTATTAGTAAAGCAAGGAGAAAGATTTATTTCCTTTTTTTTTTCAAGTATCCCTCGAACAAAATATTGCCTCTATAAAAATCTAAAATTTAAACATTAAATTAATTTGATAAAATTATCGGAATACCTTCCCATTTCCTTTTTTTTCTATTTTCATTTATTTTCTTCTTTTTATAACTTATCTAAAATCAGTTATATTGATTTTCGACAATTTACAGTTATTGTTTCTGACGCTGGATATGGCGTAAACGCGTAAGATAATATGTTATGCGAACGAGCACGGAAAGTACTCAGATAGCCGAAGGCATGTCGACAGAGATCTCAATCACATTGTTCAACGATATAAGGCGATGCTATCATGGTTGTCACGATTTGATGGAGCGGTAATGGCTTGGCCAATATGTACATTCTTACGGAGGGTTCGCCAGATATATATATATATATATATATATATATATATATACATATATAAATATATATATATATATGTATGTATATGTGTATATATTATGTATATCTGTATCTTTGCGCTTGTGCATGTGTATAGATACGAAGGGAAAGAAGAAGGATGCATTACAAACACATTTCAGGCACTTTCATGTGCAGGTTAAACATCTCTGAGTTGTAAATGTCCATTGGCGCAATGTCTTGAGTCGTCCGAACTCGTTCTTGTTACTTCCTTAAAAGAGAGCGAAAAGGAAGAGAAAAGAAGAGAAAAGAAGAGAAGAGATGAGAAGAGATGAAATGAGATGAGAAGAGATGAGAAGAGAGAAGAGAGAAGAGAGAAGAGAGAAGAGATTAAAAGGAGAAAGGGTGCGTAACACGTTCTAATATCGTAAAGCCGCAACGTGCTCCGATTAAACATTATCTCAGGAGTCGAATGTTTCTCACTAGGAGGATAGGCACATCCCAGCAATATAAGCTCTCAACCGGATAAAATCTTATCCCAGCTCAATTATTTCTTTCAATAACCGACTCCTCGCAATTTTCACAGAGGCCAAACGGAGCCGCCATATCGATATAAAGCAACCAACCAAGTTGACAATTCTCTCGTTAACTCGAGGCATTCTATATTAGATCGAGAGGGCCGATAAAATAGGGATATTAACGGATAACGATATTCCTATCAGCATTCGATTCGCTTAAATGACCGTATCATTTAAACAAGATATTCCAATAACGTAAAATCTTGTTAGCGACTAATGAGTAATAATCATCCTGATCGTGCGCGCTTTCTACTTAGAGAATCGTACACTCACGTGCGTTACTTCACGGATAGGTAGATATTTTTCGGAAGCGATGCTCGCGCCGTCATAGCTTAACGTCGGTTGTCCTAAATTGCAGGAGCACGACTTTTATTAGCGGAAAGAGACACCATGGCATTTGCATGTAATGGCAACGCAGTAGGTGGGAGTGAGGATGGGGAGTGTGGAGAGGGCAGGGATTGGGGTGGGAAGAGGGTGCTCGGTACATTGGAAAATATGAGGGTTGAAAAGGGACGTCGAGGAGGAGGGGATCAAAGGTGGTTCGTAATTAGACTCTTAAAGGTTCTACAGGGAGCTTGTCGTCCATCCGTTGTATTGTAAAGGAAAAGGGAGAATTTTTCGAAGGGTGCGTACTTTTGCAAGTACGGAACACAGCCGCCTAAGGTTTTCAACGTTTTCGAAGTAGGGCGACGTTACCTACATGTCGTTCTTTATTATAAAATGAAAATTTAATTCGGTATAGGAGCATCATCCCCCTCGCGAGATGGAATCGCGAGACGAGATTACATGTATTTTAGTACTGGCAGTGCGCCATACCGAGAGGTACTTTATTTTTGAAAAGACCTCCCCCACGGCTACACACAGTCACTCTCGGCACTATGAAATTTCTTCTGGGACATTGGCGTAATTAGCACGAGGGTCTCGTATATTTTCTAAAGTTAGCGACTTAAAAGTCCTATTGGTAAGAATATATACTTAAACGCATGAACGAACGAACGTGAATAATCGCTGAACTTGGAAAGAGAAAACAGCGATGTGCCAGCAACGGCGGCGGTCCGCTATAATCGAGAAGATATTTTTCGTTTAGAGAAACAATATCACTGCTACTCTCTCTCTCTCTCTCTCTCTCTCTCTCTCTCTCTCTCTCTCTCTCTCTCTTTCTCTTTCTCTTTTTCTTTCTTGACCCATCCGGTGTACTCTTATAAATTTCACTGGCGGCTTTACAATTTTGTGGAAGATTAGAGCCACCATCCGGAGAAATAACTACACGTTCAGTCGACGAACATGGATACACCTACACGCATGAAGGCGAGAGTGTGAGAGAGAGAGAGAGAGAGAGAGAGAGAGAGAGAGAGAGAGAGTGGAGGACGCCATAGCCAGCATCTGGGCGAGATCCGATCCTTCTGTGCGCGCGCGCGAACGCATCTCGAAAACACGGAGGAAGCTTGTGTTTCGTGGGTGTAGTGTGTGTGCGTGGCATGTATGGCAGATACACGGCAGATAATGGGAGGCGCCCTTATGGATGGCGTTTGGGTTCCACCGGGAACAATGGAGCCCACTCTCTCCTCTCTCTCTCTCTCCATCCATCCTTGTCGGAATCCTTTATTACTAGTCGCTATATATATATACCTAACACGAACAGGATACCCTCATATATATTGTATATGGTTTGTGCGTATGTACATATAACATATACCTATATATATATATATATATATATATATATATATATATATATATATATATATATATATATATCTGGGGTCGGGAACGTACCTGTACACCCCACGCGGTATGGAACGAGCTGTCCAACCAATCAGGATTTAAGTCTACAGCGAGACGTGATGAACCGCTTGTGGCAAAATACGTACATACGCACACAAGCGTACGTGCATGCCCTGTGCGTGTGCACCTGTTTCATTTAATCGCGAAGGATCGGTACAATTATAAGGGTCGACGGCGGATAAATCGATTTTGACTTTCCTACCAGCTAGCTAACATTTCTTCGTGTCGATTGCCATTAGAACGGTTTCATTGGATGTTACCTTCTTTATGTCCAATAGGTGGATAGATATTTAAAAGGTTTGAGGTTTCATTCATCCATTAAGAAATTATTTCTTTTCACATTAGGATCGTTGTTGATTAAAGTTCCTCCATCGTTGTTTCTCCTCAATCAACAATATTCGCCGAATTCTTTAAATAAATATTGTAATTCCGCGAACGACGAAGACAAATGGCGTCCAGTTTTCGAGTACCTACGTCTTCTCATTTCCACCCACGAATGTGTATAGCTCTCCGTCTTTGTCCAATCGTGGAGTCCCCGCCGTTGGAGACTCGCCGATATTCATTCGTAAATATCTCAAAACGGCTTAATTTCGTGGCGCAGCGGTGGAATAAAATCTCGAGCCGGTGAAAAATGCAGAGTTTGGTCGGGGAAAGAGAAGACGGAGACGGTCAAAAGAGTGTGTTTGCACGTGCGTGTGTGCGCGTGTGTGTGTGTGTGTGTTTGAGAGAGAGGGAGAGAGAGAGAGATTGAGAAAGAGAGAGATAGGTGAAAGGAAATAGAAAAGAAAGAAGAAAGAAGACACAGCATCCTCCATCGTCATCCATGGACGCTCTCTTCTTCTTCTTCTTCTGCTTTTTTTTAATATGATAAGAGTGGGAGAGAGTATTCGTGTTACTCGTCCCATCAATATCAGCTGCTCTCTCTCTCTCTCTCTCTCTCTCTCTCTCTCTTTATATATAGGTATATATATGTTTGTATATATGAGAGAAAAATTTTCGACGATAACTCTGAAATTTGTTTCGCATTGACGATTTATGAGACTAATCCTCACACTTTTCTTATCCCCGTTGGTTCAGGTATCTAAGGCCGGATGGCGTTTTAGTAAAAAGGGCAGCGAATCAAAGGATGCCTTGTCCCTGAATTCAGAATATTCTGTAGACCTCCTGCTTGAAAACCTGCGCCAGGATCGATTTTTATCGTGAAATTAATGCGATTATTAAGTATTCCGGCAAACTAGGATGGAAGGGGGAAAGGGAAATTAATATTCGAACGATAACGATGATGTCTCGCGCATCGTTCGGTATTCTATCGTTCAATAAGGCGAATTAAGTTTCCCATCTTAAATCGCTTTATCATTTGTTTATTAGTCCGGTTACCCCCTTGTAGATAATTATTTTTTAACGATATGACGACGAGCATGCATCCTTCTACGGCACGAAACACGCGTCCGGTTTAATAAAGTTAGCATTAATTTAATGTTGGAAAGGTAAATATGTATATACACCTAAGTCCTTTGATATATAATTACTATCTATTAATTAACCTTCTAAGTGCAAGCCCAGTGTCGTCCGTTACTTTTTAACGTAAGGACGAATTTTTTTTTGTTAGTAATAAGGAAAGAAAGAAAAGAAAAGAAAAACAAACAAGCAAACAAAAAAATTAAGAAAATAAAATTATCCAATTAAAAGAGATTTATTATTAATTTTCAATCGACCTTTTTGTCATAGCAAAAGGCGTTACCCTCGGCGTTCCACAACGAAACGACGAAAACGTTCTCGATATTATCGAACGGATGTTATTAATGATAATTTTATGCTATTTCTGAATAATTATTGTAACAGGCGCAGCAATGAGGTCGAGATTAAATCTACTCGGCTAATTTGAATAAGATACCTCGACGCTATAATTATGTTAACGTTCACGCTTAGTTAAATAATTTAACATAGAAATCGTTTTTCGACGAATCGAACGGAGCGTGAGAATTACTCAAGGTTACTACTCCGTCTAATCTCTCTCTCGCTCTACCTTTCTCTCTGTATTAAATAAATACAACATATTTCGTTCACTATACGAGCCGAGTTCAATTCGCAATTAAATCCATCGCATTATAAACGTTTAATACCGATCGATAATTAGTATATACCAACTAATATCCTATGGAAATTCGAGATTCTGCAAGTAGCGATACCTGGTGTGTCGATACGGTGCTCTCCTCGATGAGTTCATTTCGTAGGAGTATGATGTTAACTAGAAGGAGAGAAGGAAAGTAAACAATTATTACAGTATTTGCGTTTTAATGGTAACCGAAATTGTGTAGACGTAAAGATATACTCATACGCAAACTCATACATATTTACTTTATATATTCGTGTTGGACGAAAATGTATTATGGCGGCGCTAGCACGCAACCGTATAAATCTTCCTTATAGCAAGGTAGGATTACGCGTTTGCTGCTAGCTATGTGCTTCGTAGCTCTTTGCGTACCTACGTAAGTATGGACAGCAGTCATTGACGCGCTAGCGCCGTCTGGTAGCTCTCAAGTTGCGCGTATTATATATTTACGTGGCATCACGTATAACTTATATATGTATATGATGTGTATATATATATATATATATATATATATATATATGTATATATATATATGTATGTATGCATGTATGTACGTACGTACGACTCACGACACTTGGAACGCCTGGTACCGAACGTTATACCATTCCTCTTGATCATCTTGAATCGAATGAGCCACCCAACTTTGACGCTCATAAAGAGAGCACCGAGTTGTGCCAATCTCTGTTTATAAACATTTTCTTTTGACCATGACGATCATCTTCTTCCTACGAACGATACGACATTGATTATATATTCATTTCCGTTTAAATATCCAATCGTTATCGATCGATATCTTATATACATACATACATACGCTACCTCAATGTAGAAATGACACGTCTAAAAGATATTTAAAATGCCAAGAAGTAATACGATTTTTAATCCCTCGCAAGAAACGACAATGGACGCGTTGTTGAAAAATCGCTTTATTGTTTTTGACCACGTTCCTCGTCCTACAGTGAGAGGAACCAAAATCGCTATGGAAGCGAGTACCAGGCACGTGGTTGACATTTAATTGCTTCTTTAGATTTACGAGACGACTTGGGTCCGCTGTTGGCTTCAAGTGCGCATGCGCATACACGCATCTACACGCTCGCAAAGAATCTCTATCTGTCTCTTTCTCTGTCTCTCATAAGTACTTACTTACTTACTTACTTCTATAGTCGACTATTCCTGCGAGCTCGGAACAAACGACTGTCCAGTCCACTTGCACCGGCTGCCACTTATTCTGCTCCCACCAACGAATCCCTACTAAACTTTACTTCTCGCAAAATATCCCTAACTTATTTCTTGAAATTTCACTTATCTGTGAGATATAAGTGGCAAGAATATATAATAATATTAACCAATCAAAAATTAGCGCGATTCCTACTGCTAATTTATATAAATCGGGATTATACTCCGTCGTATCACGAGGTAAAGTACATTAAACTATGGTATATTGAGGAAGCACCTATATACATAAGATTTGTAACGTTACTGCAACTTTAAAGGAAAAAGAAAAAAGAAAGAAAAAAAAAAAACAGTAAAAAAAGAAAAAGAGACAACTAAATGTGTGTCTGCATATACACGTAAAATCTAAAAAGCTTTACATGTTTTCTAATTCGGTTAAATTGACCGAACGATGATAAAGAGGCTATAATAAATTCCGTATAAATAACGTGCCGCATTATTTATCCACGTCTTGTGCAACCATCCCGATGAAATGGTAGCGAGATCAAAAGCGATTACGAATTCTGACTTAAGTTCTTGAAGAAATTTAATCATCGCGAAAAGATATTCCGACGTCCGGCGATCGAAGTATATATTCGTAAGAGATGAGAGCACGATGGTCGAACTGACGCTGACGTTAACCATCGAGAAAGCGATTTATCGGCACTCCGTTTATCAGGCGTAGGGTGGCACGGAAAATCGATGTACGTAGCTAAGTAACTGGAACGCGAAGACGGCAAGGGTGTGTCCTCGAGGGAGAAACGTGCAACCCTACGTCTTTTCTGTCTGCCAGTGAAAAAAAAAAGAAAAAAAAACACACACACACACACAAAATATACTAACATAAAACTCGCTGCTATCCGTTATTTATCGCGACGAAAAACAAATTTTTCCCTGTATTTCTTCTTTCTTTTTTTTTTCTTTGTTCTCTTTAGCGGAAAGCGATATGGATCGATGAATCGTTCGAACAGAAAAAAATATTTTACAAATTGGAATCGAACAAAGGAACAATGTGTCTTTGGACGACGAGTATGGAAAATCGCGTGGCCTTTGAAAAGAGAAAGAGAAAGAGGGAAAGAGAAAGGGATTGAGAGAGAAAGGGAGAAAGAGAGAAAGAGAAAGAGAGAGAAAACGAGAGAGACAGAGATAGAAGTAATGGAATGTGAGTGGTTGAGGAGGGTGGCAACGCGGTGGAACAAACTTCCTCAATATCCTCGTCTACTTCGCGAGAGCGGGCAGGCCGCGTGTGGCGAGCGAAGCAGATATTAAACTTAATATACGGCCGCAATTAGGCGCAGGCCTTCGCCCTCCGCAGTTACACGCTCTCCTTCTCTTATACTCGTTCGGCTTCTCCTCGTACGTTTGTATTTACCACTGTGCGAGTGGTTAGCTCGGTGTGCGTCTCTCGTGCGAATACAAAATCACGCGTCGCTTTGTGTATGTGCATATATATGTATGTATATAATATAATATATATATATATATATATATATCTTCTTCGCATCTAACACGACTTCTTCTTAAATCATTCGACCGAACGCGTCGAGCTAATTAGCCGCGAGAACGTCCACGCAAGAGTAGTACTTAATTGGATCGAATTTTTTAAGAGTCGGATGAGAGTGACGAAAGTCTTTTCGATCCGACCGAGAAAGAATTCTTCGATGATTCGATCGTCTCGACGATCGTTAACGAGTCCCTCCCCTCCTCCCTCAGAACGAGCCAACGTGCGGCATTTTATTATCAGACGAGAAGACAATAAGATATAAGGACTTTTATTTATGTCGGCGGATAAGGAATGAAACAAACAAAAAACAAAAAAATTAAAGAAAAAAACGAAAGAAAGGAAAAACCGTGTCGATCACTGCAAGATAATTAACGAACCTTGACCAATCAAGCGGTAACGACCGTTAACGTCATACGGATCTTCATTATTAAAATGAATGATCGATGATAAATAAAAAAAGAAATTTCCGAGAGAGAGAGAGAGAGAGAGAGAGAGAGAGAGAGAGAGAGAGAGATGATACGTTCGATGACCGAGCTTGTCTCTTTTTCTCTCAGATATTTTATCAATTAACTCGTGATTCAAGTCTGCTCGAACGTCGCTTTCAGAGCTAATGATTCCTGTTTGTGTCTGATTCGTTTCTTTTTATCAAATCGCTGACAAATAAAAAAAAAAAAGGCAACGCAAAACACGAACGTTTATGAATTATGATAATAAAGGATTGGTAAGTTGAACCGAATTGCGCTTCACTAAATCTGTCTTCTGTGAATGGAATTATTTCGATTTGATACTATTGCGGTCGTTCTAAGTACGAACAATAAGTTAACAACATTCTTTTAAAATCTACATTTTACTTTTAAAGAGACATTCTATGGGGTTGGAAAGAGCGGGTAAGATCGGTAATGTAATTGCGAAAATAGTCTCTCCTTAATAGAGATAGGTGTATATTGTCGTGAATAAAAGTGCGAGATATATATATCGAGAAGCATTAAAGTGCCTTATCCCGTAGAAATTTTTGATAATGCTTGCGGCGGCACTTCGTCGATGGCCGCCGCCGACGGATATTTATGGCGAATGAAATGGCCGCAATCAGGTTCACCGGTTTTCGAAGACCGACGAGAACTCGCTGGAAAAGAAGATGAGGAGTGAGAACGAGAAAGAATGAAAGGGTGAAAGAGAGAGACAGAGACAGAGAAAGAGAGAGAGAGAGAGAGAGAGAGAGAGAGGGAGAGAGGGAGGGAGGAAAGAATGGAGGGGGAAAAGCTGCAACGAAGGGTTTTCGAGCACTGCCTCGACTCGCCCCTGCGTGATGTGCCGCCAGCAGGATGGAATGGTTCCCCTCCGGTTGCCAAGGTAACGTATGGCGCACCCTTCGAGTTTCAACTACCACCTCGTAGTGCTGCAGCGGTCCGTTTCTATGTGCGTATGTTTCTGTGTGCGTGGCTATATGTGTATGTTTCGTGATCGTGCGCACGTTGCCCCCGAAAAAGCACCTACCGACGCACGCGCTGAATTTTGTGCGAGCCTACACACATAGTATACATGCATATATATGTATATATGTATATATGTAGGATATATACACCGTCTCTCTCTTTCTCTCTCTCTCTCTCTTTTTCTCTCTTTCTTTCTCTTTCTCTCTTTCTTTCTCTTTCTCTGTCGTTCTCGGTGGACCACACTGCTGGGAACGGCCATGTTGAATTCAATATCAGCATTCTCTGCATTCTCTCGAAATTTTCTCCTTTGCTCTGAACGATATGTGCTTGATGGGTTACCCTGCATCAAGATCCGCGTATGGCTCTCACCATCGAAGGCTTCATCGCCAAGAGGAAGGTTCCTTCGTAGGTACCAAGGGAACTCCAAGAATTCGCCTTCCCTACCGAGTAGTATCGAGTTTACTTTTCTTTTTAAAATAACGATCGAGAAGTCAGATTTTGTCCCTTTCCCTTGCCTCTCTCGCAAATCTTTTACGAATACGTAGCTCGTTTTTATGTGACACTTGGTCAGGTTTGATGCGACGATTTTTACAAATGCTCAAGGTACACGTTGATGATACGTGAATATTTTTATACTGTATTTTAAATACTCTATTTAAATAGAATGACATTGATCAGATACGTGTGTATATATATATAATATATATATATATATATATATATATATATATATATATATATATGGATTGCTATTTGCATTATAGTATTATCTATATAACGTTATCTATGATTTATTCGATCAATTCTCAATACTCATAAATCATCGAAGACTCGATAATTGATATAAAACTTTGATAGCTTTTATTTTTTCTTTTGTTTCTTTTTCCTTTCTTTTTTTCCTTCTTTTTTATTAGTATCAGATTCTGTTCGATAAAATACACGCGGCGATTTATTCGGTCATTATTCATGTTTTACGTGCGAAGAAACGTACATTGACTCACAAATAAATCGGCTTTTATCGAAGACGGATCTTTGAAAACGTAATGCGAGGAACGCGTTCAAGAGGTAAAAGATGTATATCGTTGAGAATGTTAGAAAGAAATGACGTGCTTTGCCCGACACATAAAATCTGACGGTTTTTTTTTTCATTTTGGAAATCGTGGTTATTTATTTTCCTAGAGCCTTAAAATGTTATGGTCAAGGGAAAATTTTTTCTAACTCGAGCTAATCTAACGTCGCGTAGCTCTTCGCCTATGCCATTGTCTACGATGCGTTCTTATCGCTGTGACATACATCGTAACTGATCCATACACCCAAAAAACATAGAAAAAGAAAGTGACTGAGTGCGTGAGAGAGAGAGAAAGAGAGAGAGAAGGGGGAGGGGGAGAGTAAAAAATGAAATGGTAAAGAATGCTCGTCACGACCAGCAACGATCTGTCGGCTTCGTTGACTTATCCGTCCGATAGCATACGTGTCCTCGCTACTCAAATATTCCATTATCGTTGAAAATTTATAAGACCATTAAAAAGAGAATCCACGGTGTGTTCATTCCGGCTTCGTAAAAATTTATGATTTCTCGCATTTTTACACACGACCTCATGGGACATTCGAATGGTTATTTCGAATTGTGTGAGATTGGAATACTGATCGATATGATAATCGATGTCGATAGT
This sequence comes from Dolichovespula sylvestris, assembly GCA_918808275.2. Taxonomy (NCBI): domain Eukaryota; kingdom Metazoa; phylum Arthropoda; class Insecta; order Hymenoptera; family Vespidae; genus Dolichovespula; species Dolichovespula sylvestris. The sequence goes on along the minus strand of OU964963.1, from coordinate 2,607,651 downwards.
TCTTCCTGCGATTACTTCCGTCGATAGCCCGTTTATGACTGTGTATTATGAGGGTGTTCGATGATAAGAATGCGGAAAATGGAGAAGGAAACTTGTCGTATAATCTCAACTGCGATATAATCGTTTCAGATTATTCTATTCATTCTTTTTTGATTAATTGGAATGATAAATAAAATTTATTTTTTTTGCCTCTTTTTTTTTGTTAATTTGTTTGTTTGTTTGTTATGTTCGATCAATAAAAATTACGGTAGAAGTTACGTGGGCAGTCGCGGTTAAAAAAATATTCCTAACAGGTACCTAGTCGGCTGCTCGTAGGCGTCAGGTATACACCGAGTTACGTACGTACATACTTGCATTTCGATAACTACCCAAACAACCATAAAAAAATTCAGAGACGTTTCGTTCGGCAAGCCTACGTTTATGGCTTTGACTTACCGAGGGAAAGTCAGACGACAAAAAAGGGACACTTTCAAGAAAGGGTTTCCAACTTCCTCACCGACAATGGGAAAAAAAGCTAAGGACTCGAACTTTCTTTTTTAGGTCTCTCGCTTCTCCTTTTTCTTTTTATTTTTTCTTTTTTTTAGCCGTACTCCTTCAACCCCTGCAATAAAGTAACCATTCGGAGATAGTACATAGATATATATATATATATATTTTTTTTTGCCACAAGGAGAAAGCGAGGAGGAGAGAGTTAAGATTTGTGACTAACGTCAGGATGACAGGGTCGGTCAGTCTTGAAGGAAAAGTCGCAAACTTTCCTGATGAGAGATACCTAAGGAGATCCATGAGATCTCTCGTGCTACGTTTATAGCGGTCTTTGCTCTTTAACTTCTTGTTCAAAGATAAGTCGAGTTGATTTGATGTAGCGTACAGATAAACACTCTGATTGCAACCTTGAAGAAAAGAAAAGAAAAGAA